>MU157963.1:35293-53865 GCA_015657495.1 Crepidotus variabilis
GATGCTCAAGACCGAATATATCGTGAGGAGAAGGAAAGAGCGCAAAGAAATAGAGACTGCCTATACGAAGAGGAAACAAGGATCCAATCCATGCGAATGGCGGGAGTTTCCCTATTCCAAGGCGCGAGCAATGTTTCCATCGGCGGGAACTCGTCATTCAACATCTACTACGGAAGCATGGGCTCTGGCGCATGGCTTACCTTTGTTGACGCAGCAGGGAGAACTTATCCAGTCCCAGAGTATTTGACATGGTCATATCACGTAATTTCAACCACCTGTCATCTATGCCCTCTCTGATACCTTCTGGTTTGAAAGACCTTCTTAGAAGCAATAAACTTTATGCTTCATCAAGACAACGAAGTTGCGGAGACTCAGCGAAGCTTGATCAACAAGGGCATGTACGATCTATGCATCGATCAAGGTACCAATATCATACCAATCAACGGACAGGAAAGCTGGTCAAAAGTCGAGAGAGATACGAAGATCGTAATGCGCATTCCGATATGGCAGACGCCAGAGGAAATCGACTCAAAGAAGACATATCGCTGTCCTTTACCAAACTGCAACTTATGGAACGAAGACCCTTCTATGGGAGCGTCTTCGACAATCGGTTGGTCAGTGTGGTTGATTCTGAGCCTCCTTGCTGGTGTTACATCAAACTGACCTACCTTAAGCCAAGGCTGCAACTCCCGATTTCAGGTTTCTGCTCTTTTGGAGGGGAAGCAGCAAGAAATTTCTATTCCTCCATGTTCACCGAACGAGATCAGCGACACCCCTTTCCTCCGGAATTTTCATGTACAATCGGTCTCCACCGTGACTGAACATACTAGGCTGGGAAGCATGCTCTTTAGGCGCTTTTATAAGTCCAACTCGCATACCAACCTTACCTACACTGTTGAGCACGATAAAAAAGCAATTCAGCTCACACCGGAAGGTCATCCCAAAATGCATGTATATCTCGCCAAATTGGGGAAATCGCTTGGACGTCGCTTTAAACACACAGGCAACCTCGCCGACATTGCCAGCGCCATCGAGTACTGTCAACAGGCAATCCAGCTCACGCCTGAAGGTCACTCATATATACCTTTACATCTCAACGATTTGGGATATTCATTTAGACTACGCTTCGAGCAAACGGGCGACCTCGCTGATGTTGCCCGCACCATCGAGTACTATCAAAAGGCAATCCAGCTCATTCCGGAAGACGATTACAAGATCCCTTTATACCTTCACGACATGGTACAAGCCCTTCAGCTCCGCTTCAAACGAACAGGCAACCTTGCTGACCTCGTCTCCGCGATTGAACACAATCAAAAAGTCATCGAGCTCATTTGGGAGGATCATCCTGATATGCCTGTACGCCTCAATAACATGGGATCTCTACTTGAACAAAGTTTCGAGAAGACCGGCAACAGTTCTGACCGTGCTTACGCCATCGAGTGTTATCAAAGGGCATTGCGGCTCACTCGTAATACACACTGGCGGTTCAATAAAATCCTTGATAGGCTTTTACATTTGCAAGATATTGACGACGAAATTACCACCGAGGATGCAACTTGAAGTAGTGAAGTTCACACTGCTCTCACCGGCTCTGATGCCAAATGTCATGCAAGACAATATCTACCCTCAATGCTTTGGAGTTTTTTTGTTTATGGACTTTGCCGGACTAGTACAACCAGGACAATTTTAGTAATCATGTTTCCTACTATAGTAGCATACTCTAAAGTCGCTGTTGCGAATTATTTCCTTCCATATGAGTCCGTCCAAATTTACTAGAAATCCAGGTGTTTAGCATGGGACAGGAGACAGAGAAAGAACGTTCTGCTCTTGGGGAGGTTTTGAAGGTGTGGAGGATTCAGTGACGCAGGTGGTGGCGCCACCATGACAGATGATGCCAAGGTTAGTGACAACAGCCGTTCGGATGGTCGATGATCGTTGAACTGGAGATTGGCTAAGTTGAACTATCTCATCCTCTCCGCTCTGGATGTCTATGTAGCAACGCCTGCATGGGTCCATGACATAATCATGGATAAGGACGCCAATTTTGAATTGCAACTCTAAGCGCGATCGAAGATTGAGGGGTTGGAATAGTGGTAGCGTATTCGCGCTTGAGATTGTACATGTCGATGTATCCAAACCAGCGCGATTCGATTTCTTCTACTCTTTTGTATCAGTTAAGCTGAGAGTACGGATACAGCTGAATATCCCAGCATTTGCTATTCAAACTCAGTCTTCGCCTTCGAATCTTTGAAAGGCTCTTCGAAGCATGCGATACCATTGGACTCTAAGGGACAACTTTGTCACGAATGGGGTCGATTGTGGTATTTCAACGTTTTCCAAGGGGGCTGATACCGTAGAAAGTAATGTTGAGCCAACCTTCGCAGAGCGATGGTGTTGTGGTAAACAGCAAGATTGGCTGAGGGCGAAGAATGAAAGCCCGACTAGCTTGAGACTCGTCCGAGGTTGGTACTGTTTGCGTTTCCCGCCCAAGTGCATGGACATCTGCCATAGACCATAAGATGGAGCCTCAACAAACATATTCTATTTTCAAAGTCTGAGTACTAACGATATATGCTTCCAAATCAGCGAATATGCCAGTACTTTCAGTAACGCCAGCGCAGAATTCTTTATAAAGCTTTCATAGTGAGGCAACACGGCACTGTTAGATAATTTTGAGTTTCCTTATGCAAGTGTCACCGCTCGAAAAACCCTAGATTGTGGTCGAGGTTCAAGAACAAGAAGCCTGGGTGACAATCAGAGCTGAGACGCGACTTGGGCCTGCGTGGCTTGTTGTTTCCTGCATCCACCACAACTTCATGGCAGAACTGTCAGGACTCTCTACAATCACTGAATCTCCTTCGAATGACAAAATCAGAGTAACAAAGGTACCACCGCATTTTGTATCTATCTCAACCTGATCTAACTCCCAAGTCGAACGCTTCAGCGCAAACTCGATGATGCATTCCATGTTTTAGACGGCGCGGTCAATCACTCGGAGACCTCTGTGCGACCAACCCCTCCCAAGAGGAGTAACACCATAAAATCACTGTATTCTACTCTCGCGAAATATGGGATCAAAACCAAAGAACCATCCTCGTAAAGTCTTGCATAGTCAAGGTCTGATTTTATATACTTACATTGTCCTAGAGCAGTGTCGGCCGAGCTTGAATTGACGAAGAGGACACCTCATCTGTCCGCGATTCTCTCAAGAGCAGCTTCCAAAACGAAGAGCACATTCACGTTCCGATTCTCCTCAAATTCCCCTTCACCAGCACCTCTACTCTCAACCACTGCAGAGTACCGGCCGTCTTCGTTGCCTTCGTTCCTATCTCGTCTTGGAACGTACAAGCTCTCAACATATGCCAATAAACCAACTGCAATTGATGCTGTCGCTGCTTCCAAGTGTGGCTGGGTGAACGACGGAAAAGACCGTTTAGTTTGTGGGTTGTGTAACGCTTCTTGGGTTGTAGCTGGAAGAGAAGGGCTGAGCCGTGATGCTGGTAAGATCAGGTAGGTTTCGTGAGTTACGCTGCTAATTGTCATACTAGCAAACACTTTGCTTGAAAAACAACGCGTTTCTCTTGTTGAGGCTCATAAAAATGGTTGCCCATGGAAGACTCGACAGTGTGATGGTAAGTTCTTCAGCATGTCTTGTTCGCTTGAACTAACGGTTTCGATAGACGCAATCTACTGCATACCTCTCATGGCTCCCGGTGCCATGATTCGGGAGCTTCAAGGTCGCGCTGCAGCTCTGGAGCCAACAGCGAAGGACATTCTAATCAAACATCCACTCGTGCGCCAATGTTTATGTTTACTAAAACAAGCAAGAACTTATCATTCTCTGTAGACTGCTACACAACTCAACGCACTGCGCTCGACCGTAGCATCATACAGTCCACCCAATCCTCCTCCCCAAACGGCTTCAAAAGATGTGTCCATGGAGTCACATCAAGAAGCACTTTTACCCTCCGAAACACCTCTACTTGCGGCATTATTTGGATGGTCTCTTGTCCCACCAGCGCCTCCACCTACTTTACGGCGAGCGTCGACGATGAGGTCAGCCTCTGGTCCACCAAGTCCCGCTCTCTCTCGAGCGTCGTCTGTATCCCTTCCACGTACACCACCTCGGCAGAAAACGCCCGCTCCCTCAAATCCAACAACTGCAGCACCTAGCACGTCCACACCGATCAGCGCTACTCCCCGACCTTTGTCAGATCTATCTTTCCGAATACCCAGTACTTTGATGAATAAACCGGAAAACACGCTCCTTCAGTGTGAGTTATGCCAGCGGAGGATTGGGTTGTGGGCTTTTTCTACTAGGAAACTTGTCGTAAACGGCGAAGGAGATACTCCCTCATCACCAGTTACCGAGATAAATTCTACATTCGGTATCCCAGGAACCCCTTCCACTCGTCCCAAGAAACCGTTGCCGCAAAGGGCTTTTGACCTCCTGAAGGAACATCGGTCTTACTGCCCCTACACTGTGAAGTCGACAGTTATTCCTTCACTATCTTCTCCACCACAAGCAACTACAAATATACCAGCGACACCTTCCAGGTCGTCCTTGTATATTACCAGCGGCTCTTCGACGTCGATATCTCAAATCACCAGCCGATCGAGTTTAGAGCGTTCGTCGAGTGGTATCCCAGTTCCCGGCGCAGTAGAAGGTTGGCGAGCGGTGTTGATGGTCGTTCTGCGTTATGGCATGGCTGAGAAACAAAGAATGGAATATAACTTCCTTACTACGAGTCGCGATCCTGAACAGAATGCGGGTGCATCAGGAAGAGATGAGGATGCGATGGACGTAGACAACGTGAAGGCAATGGTTTCTGGGGTCAAGGCCCGTGGGGTATGTCATGCGTCCCGACCTTCGTGGATAGAATTCTAACGTTCTCATTCAGGGTAAAGATCTGCTTCGATACGTCAAAGGCCTTCTGGGATAAAATGTATATAATATCGCCTGTCACAAATTCACATGTCTTTCTTTCAATTTTCCCTATAGAGTCTTGGCACGCTCAGTCATATACATAGTAATCTGCAACCTGAGGACGATCTGTAAATCCTTCCTGCCCTCTCATGGCCGCCAACCCGTTAAATATCGATTTCTCCAAAATGCCCAACCCGCGCGCAATGGAGGCGTGGTTAGAGCCCTCGATGGTGGAGAATTCGAGAATCTTTGACCGGTTGGTTGTGGGATGTCTGGCAGTGCGTTTAGTTTACATTTCCACCTAAATTATTTGGCTTGACTATGCATCGTGTAGATTGCGGGTTGGGACGCTCTCGCTTCATTTACAGCAGATATACGTCTGCTGGGAACTGGCACTTTCAACTTTCAGAAACTTGCTTACCTATCCGTAAGGTGAGCTAACCTTCGTTCAAGTTCTTGGCTAAGTTAATGTTCATGTTTTCATAAGAATTTCATCATTTGCATTCGTTTTGGTGACAGCGATCTCTGGCAGTCAGTCAGGTTGTAACTCAATGTCTGACTTACTACTGAGCATTTTATAGGTATTAAGCAGCCTAGTTGTTCGTTTTGGAACCATCTTGCAGACATTTTCTACGTTGTAGCGCAAGCAGCCATCGGCCTCCTCTTTTATTTCCGGGTGGTCGCAGTTTGGCACGCCGTGAAAGCTGTCATTTTGTTTTTTCGAATAGCATGGCTTGGTCTTGTGGTCGGAGCCATCCTGGTTCCCATTGCGCTCAAATCCAGTCGCCTAGAGGGGACTGAGTTTTGTCTCCTTCTCGTCACAAGGCCGTACTATATCGCCCAGGCATTCACTCGAGTGGCTTACGACTTACTTGTTTGTGCAGCAGTTACCTACAAGCTGGGACATAATGATGAGGATGAGCAGGCGGCCAGCGGTTGCGCATCCTGGTTTCTTGGCCGAAGGGCAACATTCAGGTTCAGTCTTCTAAAGCGAAGATTGCTGAGGGACAGTCACATCTATTTCATGTACGTGTCTTGTCATATCCTGATCCTTCAAGGTCTCACCGACCTTTGCTCAGGATAACCGCCATTTTCAAGGTCCTTGAGATCGCTACCTTTTTTGGCCTTCAAGCGTCAGGAAGGTACTTCTCACTGCAGATTATCATCGCATTCCCTGACGTTGTGATAACCGGAATCCTGGCGACAAGAATATATCGCAAGCTGAAGCTAAACCAACCCGGTATTTGGCCCCATACCGCAGTGGCAACTACGCCTCAAAGCCTTACATTCCTCGGACGAAATACGTCAATAGCTCTTGGAATACCGCAAGAAACCAAAAAAGACGACGAACAACATATTTATCCACCTTCTTAAATCCATTGCCCAAGACAACGTGAAGTCTGCTAAGGCGCTAACGTCGTAGTAGCATCGTGGTCCTATTGCCAATTATTTCCAACTTTTGACAAGCCATTTTGGTTCGAGTGATGGAAGGCCCAAGGGATAGTCCCTATTGAGAGCCTTCATGGATGGCCATGATTATTTCGTTGTTCATCTTGCTCTCAATGAGTCGGCGATGATATGTTCTGCACGATGGTGAAATACTTATCCGGACCAAAAAAAATCTCCCATGGGTTTCAAGGGCTTTCCGTAATGTTCTCATCGCAGGCGACTCCATGAAGACAAACAGTCGATCCTGGGCCAGATCTGGTCAAAGGAAGACCCAAAATTCGGGCAGGGTCAAGTGGAATGTACGGTACGTGTCATAATGAAGCAATTACCCAGAGAAAGGCTAAAAATTGATTCTTACATACTCGTAGCAGACAGTACTTTATGTGGTTCTAGAGCTTTTAGAATTACGCCCTCGCTCCCTTCTCATCATGGTAGTTGATGTTTCCAACATCAATTACTCCCAGATGCCCAACCCGCACGCAACGGAAGCCTTGTTAGAACCTTCTGTAGCGGAAAATTCAAGAATTTTCGGCCGATTAGCGGTTGGAGCTCTAGCAGTGCGTGTCGTTCTTCATTGCTCAGATCCTGAACCCGAATTCAGAGTATGTAGATTGCGGGTTGGGACGCTCTCTCGTCGTTTCCTGAAGACCTGCGGCTACTGACTTCGGGAACTTTTACCTTTCGAAAATTCGTTTACGTGCTCGTGAGGTGGGTCGCTTGCTATATTTTCAATCAGACCAATTTAACATGCTTCCATTAAGGGTCTCGCCTTTTGCATACATTCTGGTTACTGCGATCTCTGGAAGTCGGTCTCATTCCAGTCAAATGATGTTCTACTTCTTGCTGAGCACTTATCAGATGTCCCAAAGCCCGATTGTTCTTTCTGGAACCATCTTGCAAACGCTTTCTACGTTGTGGCGCATGCAACGATCGGCCTCCTCTTTTATTTCAGGGTCGCTGCAGTATGGAGAGACACAAAGATCGTTATTCTGTTCTTCAGAATTGCTTGGGTAGGTCTCGTGGTCGGAGCCATCCTCGTCCCCACCTCTCTCAAAGCCAGCCGCATCGAAGGAACAGATTTTTGCATCCTTCTAGTTTCAAAACCATACTTTATCGTTCAAGCATTTACTCGAGTGGCTTACGATCTACTTGTTTGTGCTGCGGTCACATACAAGCTAGGATATGACGGCAGTGACGAGCAGCCAACTCGTGGTTGGGCGTCTTGGTTTCTAGGTCGACAATCGACCTTCAGGTTCAGCCTTTTGAAACAGAGGCTGCTGAGAGACAGCCATATTTATTTCATGTGCGTCCTCCATGTCTGATCGTAGTTTTGCTACTGAGAGGTGGCCACCTGCTTCCAGGGTCACTGCACTCTTCAAAGTGGTAGAGATTGCAGTCTTCTTCGCCCTCAAAGCCTCAGGGAGCTACTCTCCACTGCAAATCGTCGTCACATTCCCCGACATAGTGATTACCGCAATCTTGGCTCTCAGAATATTTCGCAACTTGAAACTTGGCCAACCGGGGATTTGGGCTCATAGTGCTATTGCGACTGTACCTCAAGGTCTTACATTTCTCGCCCAAAATACTTCTACAACCTCAGGACTGGAGATGCCAACTTCGAGAATCAGCAAACAGCACACCTATCCTCCCTGTCCCAATGATCAGGAAGTTGAAACTTGAGACGATAATATCCAAATGTTTTTCTATATCGTAATCGCTGCGTTATCATAATTGCTTTCCATCTAACTCACAGGATCTGTCAAAGCTACTCTGAATTACCTTCCTTCACTCTGTTTTAGATCTTATTGGATCACAACGTCGCTTATAGCACTTCACTATCATTCCTACATCACACATGTCTACTATACAAGTCCTTGAGTTTAGTCAACGCCATCTGTCAGTTCAAATTCAGTATTTCGTAGTCTCCAGGTCACGAACAGAACATACCTCGTAATGCATCACCAACGGTGTCAAATCTTTCTCCGAGATCCTCGATCTTTTCACTTTATCCAAATGATCAGCGTCCCTCAGCATCTGTTTGAAATACCGCGCTTCTTGCTCTTCAACTAGAGTCCAGGCATCACCGACCTTACCAGCGCGTGCAGTCCGACCAACGCGATGGACATATTTCCGCATGTCGACGGGTACATCGTACGAAACGACGTGAGAGACGTGGCTGATGTCGATACCTCGGGATATGAGGTCGGAGCACACTAGACTGGGGTACGAATAAGAGTTTAATAGTGGCTTCAGTAAAGGAAAAGCGGACTTACATGTGGATTTCTTGTTTTTTGAATTGGTCAAGAATGAGTTTTCTTTCGGCGCCAGGAAGATCGCTCGAGTAAGCTTTCACAACCAAGCGAGTTCTATCAAGCGAAGTTGATGCTCGACAAAGCTCATCTTCGAAGAACTCAAACAAGCGCACGAGTCTCGTCGTTGACTCTGCAGACTTTGTGAAAACCAACGCGTTGGTGACTTTGAGTGTATTAACGAGGTGGAAAAATATGAGAGGCTTTTGCGATGTATCCGTCACGACCATATGTTCCTAAACAGAGAGTCAGTCATGAATATTTTGAACTAGTGAAACATCAACGCTTACCGATAACGTCGCTGGCATCGAGAATTTCTCCATAACCACATCCATCAGCGCTACAGAAGAAGTTTGTCCATCCGAAACAAAAACCTCCTTGGAGTCACTTCCTTGCACTACAAAATATTTCGGATTCCTCAAATCCAAAGCCGAGATCTTTCCCGGATCGCGTGTCAAAGTCGCCGAAAACAGCAACTTCTGGCACGACGACACGCTTTGTTCAAGAAAAAAAGACGGTGTCATCTCCGGTCGAGCAGCCTGCAAAAAAGTAGGCGAAAGTCCATCCGGAACAACTGTATCAAAATCCCAAGGATCCAACGCGCCTTCGAACGCCAGTCCACTCGTCGTCGGAGCCCGCGTAGCAGCTAACACTCTCGCAAGCCAATCCTGAAACGACTGTGCCAATAATCGATCCGCTTCATCTATAACCAGAAAACGAAGATGCTGTAAACTGAAATTTGGGGTTCCGACGATATGATCCATCAGTCGTCCGGGTGTGCATATGAGGATATCGACTCTACTCGAGCCACCCTGTAAGCTGCGAAAAGAAATTTTAGACACTCGTTTAAAAAGGAACAAAAAATGACATACGAGCTTGATTGGTCTTGCACGAGTTGAGCTTGTTCTTGTGAGAAGGAGTGTTGACCAGTAGCGGTACCGACCTAAAGGGGTGCCTCAGCACTTGCATAAGTCCGTGAAGAGAAGAAGCCACGTACCTTCAAGTTCGTACCTTTACTCAAAACCTCGATCGTTTCTCGAACTTGAGCGACCAAGTCTCGTGTGGGCAACACGATAAGCGCTCGAAGTCTCGTCACAACCCTCTGCGATAGAACCTACCTCGATAACTCAGTACACCTTCATTCACCCAATGAAATAAAACACACCTCAATAATCGGAATCACATACGCAAGCGTCTTTCCACTCCCCGTCGGCGCAGACACACACACATCACGAGGAGGATCAAAAGGCAAATACAATCGTCTCAACTTGTCATCCTCTTCATTCAACAAAAACGGCAGCAACTTCGTTTGTACTGTCATATCACCTTCCATCAGCTAAACCATCCTATAACAAAACAAAACAAAAACATAAACATAACCAGACATACCAGCGAATAACTCAACGATCCCGAGATCTCTCAACCTTTTTCTCATCTTCGCACTCAACATCGTACCTCCATGTCCATGCTCCTGTTCACTACCACTGCTGAGGGGAACGGGTATAACAGTCGACGAAGATACAATTTCAGCGTCAATAAGGGCTTTATCAAGACCTTGCAGCGCCAACTCAGTTTTACTCGGCGCATCAGGAAGAGCGGGGAGTGGAAACGAAGGGAGTGTGCCTTGTGTAGTGGGGAGTGTAGGTGTTATGGACCTTTGAACATCCACAACGGAAGGACCTGTAGAAGGGTTCTCCTGTGCAGAGGTTTCTTCATCGATAAGCATCGATGAAGGATCGCGAGAAGGATGAGGGTGGTTGTTTGCGGTATCTAGACGCTTTTTTTTCTTGGGTGGTTTGAGAGTCTCTTTCGAATCTTGGTTCTCCAGGTCTAGTTTCATCTCTTCATCTTCTAACTCCTCCTCCTCCACCACATCGGTATCCGAGTCATCTCCAGACCCATCTCCAAATTTGACCTTTCCCGTCCCCGTTCCAGGAGTACTTTTCGTCTTGAGTTTTCTTCGCTCTTTCTTTCTTCTCAAGTATCGTTGTTTCGCTTTCGTCTTATCCTACTGGCTTTGTGAGATTCAGTACCAGCTATTCTGGTGGATTCAAAGCACTCACTTTGGTTGTAGTTGCCGACATGGATCGGGGCTTGTGGACGTCAAAAGGAAGAAGGACAAAAATTGACCCAAGAGGCGCTCGGGAAAGCGGACCGGCATTTGTTGGGATCAAGAAGCAAATGAAAACATGTATGTACTACTACACTATTAGACCAGACATAACAGCCAAAAAAAAGGTACCATAAAGAAAAATAAAACGTCCTAAACCTCCTAAACCAAAACCAAAAAAAAGAATCACTTCCAAAGCGACGTCCTCCTCCCCTTCAACTGCCCCAACTTGACCTCTCTCTCCCTCTCATCAACCGAAAGCGTCGCTCTCAAACTATCAATCTCCGCCGCCTTATCCTGCAACTTCTCCGTCGCCTCCCGCGCGCTCAGTCTCAGCGTCTCCAGGTTCTCAGCTTCGGCATTGAGCTGCGCGAGCGCGGTTTCGTAGGCGGCTTTTGCGCTCAGAAATGTGGATTCGGTTTTTTTGAATGTGGTGAGGAGTTTGCTGTGGGTTACTTGGACGCGGGATTCGCTCTGTAGAATGGAGTGTTAGAATGGTGCAAGATGAGAAGAAGATGGTTTGCCTACCTTTACTGCTTGCTTTTGGTATTTTTGAAGTTCGCCAAGCTCAAAGATGGCAGTAGCTAGCGCGATCTTTTCAGTTTTGGCTTCCTGCTTGATAATCTTTGAGAGTTGTCGATTATGTTTGGCTGTAGCATCCTCTCAGTCCTCAAACACTTCAAACACACAATTTAGATATTCACCTTCGACTTTCGCAATCTTAGACTTTTGCTTGCCCGTCAGATGAGCGTTAGCTTCAGCACCTCTAGCAGCCAAAGTTTCATCCTCAGCAGCCAGCGCAAAGGGACCAGTGGCTCCAGCCCCATTCACAAACGCAGAACCAGGGATAATCCTTCCATCGCTAGTCGTATGATTACTCTTCCTCGACGTGCTCCTCGAAAGGGCCATAGACCCATGATGAATACTAGGCGGCGAACTTGCGATGCCCGTCGTACGCATCGTTCCACGTCGATGAGCGATGCTTCCACTGGCGAACGGATCGTTCTCGCGATTGGGAGATACGGAGGTTTCGCGTTTGACAGGAGAACTTTTTCTACTGGATGGTTTAGCCTGAGCGGAGAAAGTGGGGCTGTTAGGGGCGTTATCGACAGCAGGAAGCCAGCCTTCTGATTCGTTGGGATGAGCCATCATGTGTGGGTCTCTGAGAGGTGGTGTATCGAAGGTGTTGAATATCTGAGTGTCAGCCGGTTTTGGTTGGGGACCGTTGTCTTTGAGTTGGACAGAGCGTCTAGGTATGGGAGGTGGAATATCTTGCGAAGACATTGGAAGAGAATCGTCGATGTTGTTGTGAAAGATGGCAACGGGGGCGTCAAAATACTCTGAATGAGCGCTTGATGGAGTGTTAATGGGCATAGTCAAAAAGTTTGTGGAAGAGATGGAGATTTATTTCGAAACCAGCTGTGGCTAAAAGAGAGGATGACGCTAAGTGACGTCACGCGTCGTGTTTTGATCCCTTCTCGCTGTCTGATTGGCCGGAAATCTCTCCCTCGCTTTCATCCTCTTCGGTTCTGGCTTCTCCATCTGATTCTCCATCTTCTTCTTCTTCATCGCTCTCCTCATCTTCTTCTTCTTCGTCAGCATAGAATGAATCGAGATCTGTCCATGGGCCTTTCCCTCTCGATCCAGGAATCGGCGATGTCCCACCAGTCGGCGTCAGAACGATGGGCGACGACACACTGGGTCCAATTGCCCTCGCCTTCGATGACGAAAGCGCAGTGGCAACGGGCGGCGGCGGCGGTGCATCGTACTCCGAATCCCGAAGAGAGCTCTCGACCCCACGCTCCAGCCAATCTGGAAGGATCTCGTCGCCCTGCATCGATTTGCCAGTCACCCGGCTCAGAGAACCGACCAGTGCTTTGTGATCACCTACTCTGAACAATCAGCGCACTCTCTAGGAGGACATCGATAAACCCACCAGTGTACGAGTGCTCCTCTCCAGCAACAGCCTTTCCCTCAAACAGCACCAGCCTTACCTGTTCCCGTCTCAGCACAACACCCGCCCTCTCCTCTCTATCTACGCCATTCGCTTCTAATCCAACACCCACCAACAAAGAACTCAACATCCTCGCTCGATCCCGAACATCATAGTTCACATCGTATCTGGCCTGCGAGAACACATACTTCGCCAACAGCCCCAGCGTCTTATCGTTCGGTGATAGCACAAAAAGCTTCGATGCAAGCGTGATGACTTGCAATTTCACCAACGAAGCTTCACCTGCAAAAGATTTCGCAAGCTTGCGAAGCACATCAGGCGCCCAGTCTGCCAGACCCTCAGGACCTAGCCCCTTTTCTTCAGAAGCACCGTATTGCCCTACAAGCCATACGACACATGCTCGAGCTTGCGCGTGCTTGATATCATCAATCCGTCTGGCAAGATGAGAAATGATGGACAGAGGCGACTGCGAAGTGCTGGCATAAGCTACTGTTACTTGAGTCGAGAGTTGAAGCTGGACGAGACGTTTGAGAACCATGACAGCGCTGCTGACAACAATGTCTGAACGTTCTTGTTTAGTGGCGAACACTAATATAGGCATTTTGGAACGTACCGTATCTGCTCTTGATCATCGTAATCAACGCGGTCAAACATTGCGGCATACATTCTGGAATCCTCGTCGCGCATTGGCCCAGAGCCATGATAGCCTCGGTCACAACTGTATCGTTAATGTCTTCGGCGTAGTCCTGAAAAGCCGTTAGTACAGAGAGTTTGCACAAAGAAACGCCATACGATAAATTCCCGCATAATAGCTGCATAGTTGTCAATGTTCAACACGTTCAAGAGAAGTCGTATCTTGTCCTTTTTGACTTGTGTAAAGTCGTCCGATCGGACTAGGAATCGAGTATAGTGAGAAGAGAACAAATGCTGCGTGCCGTTTGTGAGCATCGAGTAGCAACGAAAGACAGACAACGTACCGGTTCAGTTCTGGTCATTATAAGTAGATCAGCGAGCACAACACGTTCGACTTCTCGGGACGTCGCGAGTAACCGTAGTAGCGGATTGACAAACAGAGACCAGTAAGACGGAGGTGCACCGTAGAACAGTACGCGAGTGGCAGCTAGAATGACCTTTAGAGTATGATAAGCCAACTTCCATCGACATAGAGAAAAGACGCACAGCCGGATTACGACTCTGAAAAATCGGTTTCACAGAGTCCAAAAGCAACTTTAAATCTTTATCCAACTCATGCTCGTCTTCATCCACCCCTCCTCCTACACCGTCCTTCCAAACAGGCCTCACCAACATCGTCCTCGCATACCTCAACAACAAATTCATAACCTCCACCTGCCCCCACTCATCCACCTCCACCAACAACTTGCAAAACCGCCGAAAATGTTGATGTATAAGATCGAGCCGTGTCGGACACACCGCTTCGAACGCTACAGTCACCGCTCCCAAAGATAACGGCGAACGGTCTTGCAAAAGCGTAGTGATAATCTCGATGAGCGCTGGCAGATGAGTATTGTCCAAACTTCCAAACCCATCAATGATCAATTCCCCCAATTCTATTATGTAAAACCCACAAAAAAAAACACTCACTCATAACACTTGGGAACAGCCAACGCCGCACCCTTCCTAACATACGGACTCGTATCCTTCGCACACTTCTTGATCGCCAACACCACCAAACTACCCACCATACCCACCCTAATCCCACTCAACACCCTCAACGCCATCCCTCTGATCAACGGACTCGAGTCCCCGAGGTCTTTTTGGAAGGTGTTGATGGAGAGTAGAGCCAGATCGGGCTCGTGTTCGGCGTATTTGAGGAGGTAGATGTAGACGAGTTTACGGATTTCGAGGTTGGGAGAAGCGACGTTTTTGACGACGGAGGCGAAGTATTCAGTTGCGTTGCGGCCTTTTGAGATTAGCTGGAGTGGGGGGGGGGGATGTCAATACAAAAAAAATTGGAACTGGAGTTGCACAAGGACAAGGACGTACAGCGACCAACCGCTTCATAGCATCCAATTTCTCCCTCTCACTACTCGACTCCAGCTGTTTCTTGATATTCTTCGTTTTTTCATCCGACGTATCGAGGTACGCAGCACCTGAGCCTCGTGCAATGTTCAAGTCCCGTGTATGTTCTGATATGGATTCTTGGAGACGCATTCCGAGGCGGGAGGCGTTTTCGGAGAGGGCGGAGAGGTATTGTTGGCTTGTCATTTTGGGTGGGCGGTTTGAGGTGAGGTGAAGAGAGGGAAGAGGGAAGAGGGAAGAAGGCAGAGGGAAGAGGGCAGAGGGAAGTTTGGACTGGCAGAGCGCGACGTTCCCCCGATCGCGTTTGGTGGCAAGACACAAGAGACGATTGATGCGACATCAATTGTGTCGAGTAAATAGCCCCTATTTCTTATCGAGGTGTGATGCTCTTGAATGAACGAAAAAACGACCCTAATGTAGGTCTTCGCAGCGACGAATCAGATTCGAGCCAGTAGTTACTTTATTCTAAAATCTAAAAACGAACCAAAACAAATGAAGATTCAAAAGTTCAATCCTGTCTATTTCAAAAGAAGGATTTTGTTTGAGTGTTGGCATGTATTAAAAACAGCTCCTCTAAGTCCAAAATACCTCCTTCACTGTTACAAGGGCGGTGCTAGGAACTTTGAGGCATGATAAAAGTTTAGCTTTACAGCCCTCTCGAAAGTCCGCGAAAGAAAGCTTTTCAAGTGAACCTAGTTCGACGGGAGAAATGTTCGATAAATCTTCACTGTCGAAGGATTTCGGCAAAGAGTGGTGGATATGAAGCTTTTGGAGCTGCCGTGTACTTCGAAGTGCTTCTAGGAAGGGTATCACTGATGACGATGCCTCAAAGCAGATATATTCCAGGACCAATGTCTTCAGTTTTGGAAAAGAGGCATTGTTCCAATCAACGTTATACCCGTCAAACCTCAATTCTACCAGCGGAGAAGCTGAGAGTAGGTGCGCGGAAAAATGTGGGGTTCCAGCTTTTGAGCTAGGATGCCAAAGATCTAATATATGAAGTCGAGGAGTCAAGAAAGGAAAATCTGGCATAGGATGGTCGTCACTGGATACGACAAGGAGATTGATAATTCGGGAGGCGTGTCGTTCGAAAATGTGTTCAAGAAATTCGACTTTTCGTGGAATGCTTTCACTTCGCCCACGGTTAGCACCTGCTACGCAAAGGTTGACGTTGACAACGATATCGGTCGTTTTAGATCTTTCGAGCATCACGCAAGACCAGTCGATATGATCTTCGGATAAGGAAGTCCAAAGATGAGGGATAGAGAGGGCGATGTTCCTCCATTGCTGAGAAACATAGCTGAAATTGAAAGACATTGCAGGTCCAGAACGATCGTAGTGGGGGTCATCAAGTGCCAGGGCATGGGTGAAGATATCACCCAATAGCTCGGGCGGTAGTTGTGAGACGGGCGAAAGTGAATTTCTCTCAGCTTTCAGCTGTCGGATTTTCTCATCAATGAGAATTTGAGCGGCGTTGGGACTTGCAGGGGTTTCCATGATGTGGCTGAGTAGTGAGAAAGTGTGGTGGCACTGGCGGATGCGTCAACGGATCCATCGTCGATCGCGTTGATGGCAGAGATGATGATCACATCAGGATCAGGATCAATGTGCCCAAGTGAATAGCCCCTGTTTATGGAAATCGAATCAAGTATTGTAGGTCTTCGAATCGAGGCGTAGTCAAATACGAGTGAGCATTTGTGTGGTTTTCTAAAGTAGACAGGTGAAACGATAATTTGGATCCGTGTTACATGGTCAGTAGTTTTGGAATTCAAAAGAAGAATCCGTCGGATTGTTCGATGTGTATCGGGTACCACTCGTCCGTTTCCCTGAGTTCTACTCTACTTCTACTAAGGTGACGCTCGGGATTCTGAGGCATGATAAGAATTTTGCGTTATAGCCTTCCTGGGAGTCTTCGAGATAAAGCTCTCGAAGTGAAAGTAGTTCGACAGGAGCAACGGCTGATAGGTCTTCACTGGCGATGAATTTTGGTAAGGAGCAGTTGATATGAAGCATTTGGAGTCGCCGTGTCCTTTGAAGAGCTTCTATGAAGGGTATTACTGAAGTTGATCCTTCAAAAGGTCGGATATATTTGAGGGCCAGTGTTTTCAGTCCTGGGAAGGTGAAATTCGTCCAGTCAACTTTATACCCCTCCAATCTCAATTCTTCCAATGGAGAAGCCGAGAGTAGAAGGGTAGGGAAATGTGGGATATTAGTTCCTGAAGCGTGGTGATAGAGGTCGAGGATTTGAAGTCGAGGAGTTGAGGGAGGAAAACTTGGTATATTTTGGTAGATACTGGATATGACATGGAGATTGAGAATCCGAGAGGCGTGTTGTTTGAAGATGTGTTCAAGAAACGCGACCTTCTCTATCTTGATTTCAGCTCGCCTATGATAGTCTTTTGCTACGCAGAGGTCGACTTCTACAACGATATCGGTTGTTCTAGACCTTTCGAGCATCATGCGAGACCAGTCGACATGATTGTTATGAACCACATGTAGCACTTCGTACCACCCATGGGCGTAGCCCTTCTTCTTCTTTTATCTGCCACTTCTTTTCTTCTTCTCAACATCTTGTTCCGCCTCCAAAAAGCCTTCTTTATGACTCGTTCTACTCAGTACTACAGTATATAAAGGCACTAGCTACTGATTGTAACAGTAGCTTTAACTTAAAGAATCTACACTTATCTGCTCTTACTTCTAAGGCTCAGTGTGTGAGACAATACCACTTAAGGGAGTGGCATTCTCGGCGCTAGATTGATCATTGACGGGACTATTTATATTCGACTGTTGCTGGCTACTCTAATTACGGAGTAACTAGTTGAAGTCGTAACATAAGTTAAAGCTCCCCATTTACCCCGCTACTTGTGATTGCAAGTAGCATCAGACACGACGGCCGCAAAACGACTATTCTATTTTCAACCCACCTCTCGAACCGCTTCATCCTCCTCAAACCCCTTTCAGAATCCGCCGACATCGCCATCTACTCCGCGCCGTGTGGGAAGACGAAGACAGAAAAATACACCTGATAAGAAGAGTCCATTTAAGCAGAAGGAAACACCGACTCAGAAAGACCTACTCAGATTAAGTGAAGCGGAAGACCCGCTCCAAGAACCTCAGACGACGAATTTGAAGACGCATCAGACGCTTTTGACGCCGACGAAGAAGTAGATATCATCTCCACAACTGATCAGGACTCAAGTATTTTTAACTTCGGAACAATTAACCGAGACGAAGAAGCACCAAACTTTGACATTGACACCGATTTCCCACCCCTCGGATCACCCATCCAACTGACATCCGAAATCGAAGAAATCGCACACGAAGGACCACACGACACAGAAGACACAGAAGTACCAATCGATATAGACCCACCAGAACCGAACCCACCTGTCATGGCTACGAGAGAATTACGCCTCAATGCACCAACACCATTTTCTGGAGATCGGAGCAAGATTAAAACATTTTTGCAAAGTTGTGACTTGTACCTATTAGTCAACAACACTGCATATGATTCTGATGATAAAAAGATCGCATTTGTACTTAGCAATTTGAGCGGAGGAGAAGCAGAGGTCTGGAAGCAACAGTTTATTGTAAAAGCGGAAGCGGATGCAAAAACAGTACGCGATGGAATGACAGCGGCTCAGATTACAGCAAACCCTCCACCAGCAATTCTTCTTGGTACATATGACAATTTTAAGAAAAATTTCAAAGAAGCCTTCGATGAAATTGACTCCGTAAACGATGCACTCTACGACATCAGAACACTGAAGCAACATAGCAAGA
>MU157964.1:7964-39969 GCA_015657495.1 Crepidotus variabilis
TGGTTAGCCTCTTTAGCCCTCGGTCAGTCAGTCATACGTATGGTATTTTATGGCTGTATGGCCTGCTGAATATTCTTAAGGGTGCGCCGCGGCTTTTAAAGCCTCCCTTACAGTACGTCTCTTTCTTTTGCTCTACGTGTTGATGACCATAATCTAACCGCATTGAGATCCATCTCTCTCTCAGAGAAGGAACAGCAAGGCAGGTATGCCCAGTGTTCACTCACGCTCCTTGCCACTAACATATTTGTTTAGGCCATATTCGAACGCAGATATACCCACTCCCGACTCTACACCATAATACCTTTTAACAGGGCGCCAGAATCAGGTGGAGGTTTCGTGCTATTGCCGGAAACTGCACATGCGTATAAATCTTTACAGGATCGTAGTGGCATTATTCTCCGAGAAAGGTCAGAATATTGATCTTCCTTGACGTTTATTGAGTCTGACACTCGCATCACAGCAGCTGTCAAATCCGACCAGCGGCTTAGCCAATCTCAATACTCAACACCTTGAGCATGAAGTCCGTGGCGCTATCAACCTCCGCCAGATACCGGGAACTCTGATCTACGCCTTTGGTCACCCAGTGTTTGGGCTCCTTCCTGTAGCTCACCCTACGTCATTGCAATACTTCCAGTTTCCGGCCTGGAGAATATGTTTGGTGGGGATGCCGTAGGTTTCTTTCCTGACTATCATGTTCACTAACACTAACACCTTCATTTCCCAGTAAAACAAACTCTTGTTCTCACCAACGACAACGGTTCAAGCAGCCAACACCACAACAACTCCTCGACATTCGATATAAAGGTTCGTTACAAAGAGCTCGTCACTCAACCCAACCACACCCACTCCTGAAAAAAGGCTGCTGCGTTCGTTGTAGAAACCCTGATGACACCAACTCGGCTGAATGGTATTCATCGCGATACACGTGAGGTTGTGCGGTATGAAAATTGTAAAAGGGTGAGGGTAAGCAACCTTCTGATTCAATCACAATACTCTTTCTAACTTCATATGTTAGTTGAATGCAAATAGCTACCCCACATGGGCATGCTCGCTTGAGACTACTTGGCTATTATGGCTCTTCCTTGCTCTCAAGTGAACCTGCTTTCTCAGTGGCCGGGATCACAATCTCCATCCTACGTAATCGACTGAAAGGCAACATTGTCGAGGCACTCGAAGTTCTGAAGTGGATGTACCATAATAATATATTGTCTTTCGTGAGATTGTCTCGTGGCAAGATCTCGAGTTGGACCTGGAGAAGGGGCTCGCGTCGGATCAACAGCTCGCAAGCTCGGCCACGCACATAACCTTGATCAAACAAAACAAAACACACAAAGCGCGTTACCGATCCCGCCCTAACTTACTCTTCAGCCATTCTCCGACATCGCTTTTCTATGTTTCTTTCACCCCCATTGCTCACTCCTGTAATGTTCTCGATAATTCTCTTCAATCTACTGAGTCATCAAATACCGTCCCTGATGAGTTTGAGCAAGAGTAAAATGGAAATCGTGGCAGGATAGCTTGGCGGCATACTACTGATATATATACGAAGCGAAATCTTTGGTTTATAACAGCAGTCAGGTGCTTCTGATTTGCCTTGATATCTCTCAGTAGAGGGTTCAACAACTTTGTTCCAATAATGTCCACCGAAGGACGGGACAAAGAATGACCAAATCGAGAATGGAGACAAACATGCACAGCAAGTTGCCTTCAGTTTTTGATTTTCCCTATTCTCCAAACTACTCGCTCTCTGTTAACTATAATGCGGGCTGACATCTCTAGCGACATCATAGAAATTTCATCTGGTTCTGAAGATGAAAAAACTATCAAAGATTCTCTCGCAACAGTCAGGAGCCAGCTTCGCCTTTCCAAAGAGGTATGATAACATTGAAATAGCTCTTTAAACTGACTAACATAGTTTACCTATTGGTCATAGGAATTAAAGCAACACAAGAAACGACTAGAAATTGTCAATCAAGAAATCTCTGCCTTACGTACCTTACATACCGATCAGGAGGCTAAATTGGAAGAATCATCGAGAGAGGTCGCAAGTATACGCGACGAGCACAACACAAAGATGGCAGAAATTGCGGAAGTTTTTGATGCACTCAGCGCTGGACATGAGCAAGAAATGCAAAGCACTGCTCAAGAGATTTTAAGACTCCAATCTCTCCTCGCAAAATCTTCCAGAACGGTTCGTCTTTGGTTACTTGTATTTTCCACATGGATGTTAATTCTTCGCAGAATGAGCAACTGCAGGCGCTGGTTGATTGTGACGTATGCACCCAGAATATCATGCGCCCTTTCACGTTCGTTGTTTCCTCCCTTCTCATCAGCCCACATAGCTTATTCATACTTGTACATCTAGGCTCGAAAGCTGTGGCCATACATTCTGCTATGGATGCCTCAGAGCCTGGTTTTTGGTCAATCGTGAAAAGTTTGAGATGGAGCATCCTATGTACGATCCTACGCGTCGTTTTGAGAAACTGAGCGTGGCAGACACATTCCAAATTGCGCAGAATCTCGCCAATTAGTACCCTCATATTGCAAACCAGGTAACCCTCAAAGATGTCCTACCAATTGCTTTGCGGGAACATCCACACTATTCCTGCCCTCTCTGTCGCAAGCCTGTGTATTCAAGTCCAATCGAAGTATACACCTTGAAAGCTATCATTCCTCTAATTCGGGATGATCTTAGAAACACAGACAATCAGACAGAAGGTTTATCATGGGCAGAGTTCTTCAAATACTAGTTGGCGTCGGCAACATGCATATAGCCAAACCGTCCTGTTTAGTTATCCAATTTTTTGATTTAGTGAGTGACAGCAATTCACTCATTATTGTCATTATTTGCAACCTCTTTTTTTCTGAGCGCGCTCTTCTGGATTTCAAAAGCGTATGAGTGCGGTAAGTGGTAAGCAACTGAACAAACTCCACAAACAAGGGCTGCCATTGTTCTGCTTAAGGGAAGAGCTTAGTCAGAGCTCCATATTGTGTTTCAAGAATGAATTTCCGTATCCCATATATAATTGGGTAAGGCCGAAGAAAAGCACTAAATCTAGGGATGCAATCGAAACCAGCTAAAACTGCTACACCCACTGTGTCTCCCGCTGCCTTTGGATATCTCGTTGTTGGTCGACCGATGGAAGCAAAATTTCAGTCCCTTGGTCAGCATTTCAACATTAGCTACCTTCCTTATCATCTAAGTGAAAATGCTGAGCAAACCCTCATGGGAAGACATATATGCCTGTGGCTTGCAAAAGGTGCGGTGCTCTCCTCTCTATTTATAATTTGCCAGCGTTAAAATTCTTTTTCCAAGACGTTGGAGATATAGAAGTAGTAGCGTATATCATTTGGCCAGGAACAGGTATTCTTAGCCTGGGTGAAGGGTAAGTCAATCTATGCCAGAGAAACTACTGTACTCAACGCAGTAATCACCGGCTCTAGGCTCAATGCGAATCATCCTTCACGCTTGGTGGAACTTGGGAGAGACTCAGGCACCTTTCAGTCTGACGGATCAAGTGCCAACATCATTATGCAAGAACTCTTGAATCTTGCCACACGACCATGCATCCTTTTTGTTCGTTCGCCTCCAATGCAAGAGGACTTCTTAGAGGAGGAAGCCCGTAGGCTGTCGTTCTGTGCCAAAGCTGTTAACTGGACATCCGAACTGGAAGCTTTCTTGGATGCAGCAGCACTCAGTGGGGACGCCGTAAAATCCAGCCAGATTCACCACTGGTATCAGAAGACCATTACCACTCTCCAAACTGCAGATCAAACAGCTTTTTTGTTTGATCCTACACGCTTCCTTGCCGGAATGTTGAAACACCTCCATCATACCCTTCTGAACGTGAACCGTCTTGATGTCAACCAGAAAAGCAGAACCGGAGGGCCAGTTCTAATCCCGATGTGCTTTGTTCGTTCTTGGAAAGAAGAAGTAATTTCTATGGTTCAGAAAGACTTTACGGTAATTCAACATATGATGACAAACAAGTAGTGCGAATTGGTTAGGCTATAATCATAAATCGACTACTACTACTACTTATGTACCAATGTCATGCCTATGAGTAAAATGGGAAGGTACGACAGGATCGAAAGAAGAAGTAGAATTGCAAGCGTCTTCTGTGAAGGAAGTGAAAAAAAATTCAAGATACGATAGCGAAGGGCGCGGCGCTAGAAAGTCACTTTTTTAGCGCGTCATTGCTGCCTACAAGAGCAGGAACGTACATCTTTCCAGTCCCAGAGATAGATGATACCATTACTAGAAACAGCAACTAAAGTTTGGCTTTCAGGGATATACTAAACCAAAGTTAACGGCCCAGTCGCCAATCAGACGCAACAATAAATACACACTGTAATAGAACGGAATATGTCTGATGCCTTCGTTAACACAGGTTAAAGATGATTGATGGTAAGCTGGACTCACTATGTATCTCGCCTCCTGGAAGAGAAAAGACCGTTTGCAGAGTAGTAATGTCACCTACACAGATAGCAGAAGATTCACCAATGATTAAACATGTTTGGGAAAGAAATGTAAGGCCTTGAATAAAATTATGTGAGGGATCAACTTTCTTGGGGATCGTCCCAAGATAAGTTAGATGTGGGATACTCAGAATATCGACTCCATCACAAAGATTATTAATAGCAAGGGTATTACATGTAGGGTTAACCGCAAGAGTACCGCTATAGTGAGTTTAACGTGAGCTTGGTCTCATTGTTGAGATGTAAATCTGACTTGCGCTCTACGATTGCAAATAACCCTCTTTATCACAGCCCAGGGGCGAATCTGAAATGTGGATCTAAGATCTTTTTATAAGCGCCAGTTTGGGTATGAACAAAGAGTCTTACATGATGGTTTCGACACCACTGGGGATGCAATCCACAAACATTACAAGGAGGAGGTTATTATGGAGAAGATAGACAAAGTTAGGATACCAGTCTGAGTCGCGGGTAACAAGTTCATGAGGGAGAAGTCGTTGTTTGTTGATAAGTTTGAGTTTGTAGCGGATTGAGGAAGGCAAAATGCCGGTCCAACAAGAATCAAGTGAGTAGATGTAAAGATTCTGACTGGCCACTGCCACAATGGGTTTCAAATACGTGATGCTCTTGATTCTTCCAGGAAGTCTGGTTTCAAGAGCACACTGAAAAGGTCAAAACCATATTGTCTAGAAGGATGTAAACATATACATGTCCTTGTCTGATAGTAAAACCACTCTTACAGAAGGAAAACCGATGATTCTCAGAAGATGAAACTTGTATGAAGTGGTTGGTCGCCAGTACAAGTGCAACAAACCATCTTCGCACCCAACAAAAAATGTATCCCAGCGTTTACTGAGATTAACTACAGCAATCTGGAGGATGGGTGAGCCAATGGAGATGGCTGAAACCTGTTTTCCTCCGATAACATCCCACACTTTGAGGAAACCACTCTTTTCTGTGCAAAGAGCATAAACAAGCAGAAGGGTGCGGGTAGGTATAACATATTTCTCACCTCCAGTAAGCGCCAAACTTCCATCTACAGAGGTCGCAGAGCAGTAAATTATTTCGTTTGTTTTGAACTTAAATTTGCTACGAAACCAGATATGGTGTATATAAGAAGCTTCAGCAGCAGACATGGGTGGCGCAAAGGACATGGGTGACGAAGAACTGACATTTTGGAGAGTGATAGCGGGCTTTGAATTTTTTGAATTGTTGGATCGGCTTCTTAGCTCTTACGATAAGTTGACTCGGGATCTGTGAAATTGTGCCTCATGATAGGTCCTAAAACATTCTTGTGGAAACGCCATACATACCCAACTTGAGGGTACTTATTCTTTTGGCGTTATTGTTTGATCTTAGTTTGCGGCAATGGAAACTTAGCTCTCATGTGTTCAATCGTTACACCCACAAGGATAATGGAGCCAAAAATTGCTCTTATCAGAGGTTCTGAAGGTGAGCTTCATCTCAGCAAGAGTGAAGTCTCGAAGGTTGTATCTCAACCTATATTTACAGATCCTTACGTCCAGAGATGCTTCATAGCACAAGCAATTGGGGTAAGCTCATTGTTCGTTGATGAAATTTGTTGGAGATGGCTTACCCTTACCGCCGTTTCCTCCAGATACAGCTTCCTCTAGTCAATATCACTCACACATGTGAATGGCACCTCAACCAAGGAGAGATTTGGAGAGCTGAGGTTGTTTTGGAATTTCTTTCTACAGCAGCAGAAAATCAAGTTTGCCTTCAATCTAGCCTTTGCTATCAGTTTTCTCCTTGCAAAGATGCTACTGAACTCCAGTTGACTCTCCAGTTAGCCCATATCGCCGCTGCGAATCCTTCAAGCTTGCAAACAAGCATTTTGATGTTTTATTCATTACCGGGCTCCTTTCTTAAGGTGCTGGCATCTATGCCCGAAGCGACACTGCTTGCACATATGAAGGTCTTCATCACATCCACAACTGTGGCTTCACCAATGTGTCTCGTTGAACTTCCAGGTGAGCGCTAGCTCGGTTCTTATTTGTGGTCTGATAATTAATAAAATTTTAGCCTGGGTACCACATTGCCCTCCCTATGAAAATCACTACGGTGACACGACCAGCTCTTGTGACATCTTTGTCCTTTTCATGGATTCATTTGGTCAGTGGGCTGACTACCTAAGAGCACAGCGTACTCAAACCTTTATTATATAGAAAACTCAGCCCAAATGGAAGATCTCTTCCTTTCTTGCACTCACCGTCACCCTGTGTTCAGTTAGTTTTCATTCAATTGTCAACATTCTGTCTTGCATTGGCTCATTCATGGAATCTTTTCCTCAGGTGTGGTGACTAGTCTCGATGAGAATCATTCCCACTACACGCAATCAACGACAACGCTGCCCCACTGGAAAAGTGATATGTATCCTCTTATCGGGACAAGTGGTAGTTTAACCAGTAACTACAAACTGGGTGAATTAGCGTGTTGTGCTTTTGTCAGCAAAATTGTTACTGATGCTCCAACATATTATGGTGCACCAAACATTGTGAAAGCGTGTCTCATCTCTCACCACCACCTCCGCCTCCAAAGTAGCCTCTGGTGGACTCATTACATGTGTATCCTTGTTCTGGTGTCGTCAATTCTTGTACTAGTTATTCATTTGGTGAACTAGTAGTTACATTGATACATATGTTCCGCAAACTTTCATTTTGTTAAATTCAACTCTTTTTATCTTTGTCTCTTTGAAAGACTGGCCATGCTTGCTTTCCTATCCATGGACCTCCTAACCTCCTGGGCCAATGGTGAGCGCAATTATATAGAGGAACGTGCGTTGGAGTGGGTTAGAGAATAAGGCACCAACTTTGTACGACTGTGGCACATTCAGAGTACAGTACAAAGGAGGACCTACAAATAAAATGTAGCAGAGCGGTATGGTCAACAGCTTACGAAGAGCCCAAGAACTAGGAGATGGATGGGTGTAACTTTTCGGTGGCCTGCTCATGATGAGCAACCAATATTGAGGACTGGGAGCAAACATCTTGCGGATGCGAAGCTGGCGCTCAAAGCCCGACCTCGTAAACAGGAGGCAGGCCAAAGCACTCAGTCACAAAGACACCTGAGCTGATGCACAATGGAGTCTTGAAGCCCGCAAAAACTGTTGGTCATGGCAACGCAAACAGAATGGCTGCGGAGCGGGCAAACCTGTTGGTCATGACGACGGAACGAGGTTGCATGTGAAGTGGGCAAACATCGTGACGACGAAACCGGAAAGCGTATGGAGCGTCCTGGCAGCCGGTCATGACGCTGGAGGGAGATGTCGGTCGTGCTGTAGCGGTTGAGGTATTAGGAGCTGCAAAAGCCCTCACTTGAATGGCACGAGCAGGAAGTAGTTGTGGCGAAGCTGTTGTTGCTGGAGCAAAGTGCGGGTGGGCTCAGTTTTCTAAGGAGCTGAGGATGGCTGACCTTGCTTCGAAAATACCAACCAACGCCTAAGAGAGGCGTCGGACTGAAGAAGAAACCGACTCGAGCCCACCAGCATAGAGGTCAAGGCAGGAAGAAAGAAGCGATGTGTCACATGTCCACACCGCCTTCCTAATGCAAAGTCCCGACCCTATGGTGAAATGACCCATCTCGTGGTGTTCCCAAGAGTAACTGAATTTTATTATCAGGAATCTGTACGTCTTTCTTCAACATATCTTGCAAAATAATGACTAGATCATTCTCGCCACGTTGACAAAGTCATGGGCCTTTCCGTCTCAGATTCGAGTTTGGATTTTGATCTCGCAAGTAAGAGCTTTTGGCCACTCTAAAGAAAAGGTGTTTTGGTAAGTCTAGAGCAAATGAAGAGATATGCAATGTATACTAACTTGGTTACAGTTATTAAGGCCCATCAGAGGTTGTTAACGAGGTAACCCTTCAAGAAATCCAGTGGCAAATATCCTCCAGCAGACATACCGGCCACTCTCTGTCTAAGTTAATTAAACTCTTTTATGCGCCTGATAACAAGATGACCGACCTGGGAAAAAAACCAGTACCAAGTAGATCTCAATTCTTGGTGTAGAAGAGAAATGCGCTGTACAGAGGAGTAGAAACCACCTCCGGCGAGGGAGTGACTGTTGTCACTTTGCCTGCGGAGTGGTAGATGTCGATGTGCTTGCACCGAAGGCTGAGGTAGGGGCTTTTGCCGCTCCAAAAGGACTGGATGCTTTGGTGTTCGTGGTGCCTGGCATAGCAGACGATGATGCCGCTGAACCAGAGGTACCACCAGAAGGTGCATACGTATTTGGGTGGTGGCAGAACTTGAAGACGCCGCTGTTATCTACAGAACCATCACCAGACACATCAATGTCTCTCTCGAGGAGGCATAGGGGAAGGTCTCATTTTGGTTGGATTCAAGATACAAGTCTGTGTTGGGGATGTGCAAGCATTGGCCAATGGGTTCCAGCTACGCAGAAAAAATCGGCGGCAAGGCGTTCTGGTAAAGTAAGGTGACTTACGTTGAATTTGGGCTCGTGGCTAAGAGCGGCATCCAAGAAATAGTGGATTCAAACGTGCTGAAATACAGAGTGTCAACGGTGAAATACAAAGTGCCGTTGACACTCTTCAACCGTTGGTATCAAACTTAGTGCCGGACGGGGTTTGAGTCCAGAACACGGGAACCATACCCATCGCCAGCGAAATAGCACGAAAACTCGATCATCTAGAACGGTGACTATCAATATACGGAAAATTGAGTCACTGCGGAAATAGACGAACCAATATCACCGTAAGGGAGTCTCTTGGTCATGGGTGTAACACCGAGAACCTGCTTGATGATTTTGCGAGTCCACCCGAGCTCAGCGACGATTTGCTGATTGGTCAACTAAGTCAGGGGCTACAGTTGCGTTAGTCAATTAGAAAGCACAGAGTCGAACTACTCACTTGATGTGACCATGTATGAACACTGATTTCATGGTCGTTCATGTACTCATCAACAGGCATATCCCAGTGCTCGTTACACGCGCGACCCAACAACAAAGTACGTAGCATCAAGATTTTTCTGTTTGAGTTAATTGAGCAGGACACTGGAGAAGTGCGAATAAGAAAATATCCCAGTAAGGAAGTAAAAAATGCGTACAGAGATAACGAAGATGATGATTAGTGGGACGTGCTAACAACCGGAATCAAAAGATTCGAACCTGATTCCCCATGTATTTTTGTCCGGGCAAGCGACAGTATCTGCGACCACGAGCGCGATAACAGACCTGTAACTCGGTAGGGTCCACCGTACATCCACCAGCCAGTCTCGGTTGGCGGCATCAGCAGCAGCAGCTGTGTCGGAAGGACAAGAACCATCTTTGGTAACAGAGAGACTTGGGATATCGTGCCCGTCAAGCTCTTTCATCCACTCAGCAACTTCAGAAGAGCCTGATAATACTAGTTAGGTGTTTTCAGGATGACAATAGTAACTTTGGTGACTGACCAGTAGGTGGGACTTCATCACGATCTGGCCACGCCCCTGTTTGAACAACTGTAGAGAGGTAAAAATCAAATTTCACAGCAATGCGGACACTTATGCGGACTTACAGGGTGTAGGGAGAACTGTCACACCAGATATTGGTGGATGGCCCCTGATTTGTAAGTAAGCGTGAATGGTGGGGGTGCCTTGGTAGCCATTCCATTGTAATATTTGCCAAAGGAGGAATGGTTATCCCGGTATCAAGTGGCAGAGGTCCAGTCGGAGTAGTCACAAAGCAGAGCTTGCGGTCGAGCCACTTGAGGATCCACTGCTGCTCGAGCTCTGAAGGGAGCTGGTAGTTTGAGTTGGAGCGTTAGGGGAACTTGGAGAATTGTTCGACGAATTCGAGAACACGCAGGAAGATGTAGAGACGTGGGGGGGTAAGAGGAAACCAAATATAGCGGATCGGAATTCAGAACCCGTGACCTGATTCATATCGCGTATCAGCTTACAGACATTTATTCATGTCTCTCAACACAGTCTCTCTTTACAATGAGCAGTCTTACAAACAATTCTTTACTTTATCACAGACTATCTAAACATAGTATAAACACCTCCTGTTCTAGCTAGTCCTTCAGCAATTCAAACTACAAGTTTAACCAGTCGTTTACATATTCAAGTTGCTCCAATCAAATATACACTGGAAGGCGGTCTTTTCCCACGGGACATAGTACCATAAACGGTAAAAAAAAAAAAAGTCCTTTCTCGATAGTCTTCCCGATTATTTTATGTAATTTCTTCAAGGAGGAGAGAGCTAACATACAGTAGAGTTATTTTGTGCCACAAATTGTGACCGCTTTCAAATTTGAACTGCCGAAATACGAGTTGAAGTGGTTGAGTGTCCAAACATGGGATTACTATCCCACAGCACCCAATC
The DNA here is from genome assembly GCA_015657495.1 of Crepidotus variabilis. NCBI lineage: Eukaryota > Fungi > Basidiomycota > Agaricomycetes > Agaricales > Crepidotaceae > Crepidotus > Crepidotus variabilis. Next base: position 18,785 of record MU157964.1, read on the forward strand.
GGGATGTTCACGTGTCGCCACGGTCGTCGTCCCGACTGATCATTCAACTCCTTCAACCTCTCATCTAACAGTGCACTGTGGGTCTCAACGAGAAACCGCGACACAACATCACAATGGGCAGTCAAATGCCAGAGATTTGTGCTGGTAACTGGCAAGCCAACGGCAGGTAGCATGGTAAGCATGGTTTGGTCCATTCTTAATTCTAAATAATTCCTACCATTTTCTATAGGCTCTCTCTGCCGTTCCGAAACTGCTCCGTTGTCTAAGCCCGCAATGTATGTATTCTATTCTTTCGCTGGCTGATGCTCTAACTAATCATCTTTAAGGTCTACTTCTACACCCAAACACTGTGTCAGACAATTTGGCTGAACAGAGAAAGGGCTCGAAGACGTCAAGCAACAAGATGCTTCCGTCTCGAGACACCGGGCAGCCCTCGACGCCGTCAGTTAAGACCACACTCGACTGCGTCTGAGAATGGGGCTATCCCAGCTGTTCCTGCAACTCGGTGAGTAAAGTCGAGCTTCTGCCATGAACTACGGCTTATTTCTTTCTTTCTGTTTTTAAGCCGCATAACTCGCTCGATCACAGGTCTCCTGAGCCTTGAGCTCGAATGATTTAGCAATGGAACAATCTTCGACACCAACGACATATCCTCAAGCATCCCCCATCTGCGATATTCTTCCCCATGAGTCGTCAGAGAACAGTTCCACAAATAGTAGGGGTAGAATGAGAGAGGTGCTGCCGTTTCATCTGTTAATGGTGCGTTGACTACCCAAAATTCCAGCGTTCGTACACTAACTACTTTCAGCTGCAGCTGCACCCATTGTTTTCAAGAGTCACATCTGGCAGTCGTGTTCGTGTACTTTTACCCTTTGGACACACTTCTACATCAAATGTAGTATACCCAGAGGTACTCTTATATTAGCTGTATATTTATTGATAGAAACCTCCTTCTAACACGAAGTATGTAGAAGCTTCTCCGGATTCTATAATGTTCCTGAAGTTTCACTGGCTGAACTCACTGGCTGAACCTATATAAGACGCTCAAATAAATTTCGAGACCAGCAACCCTCAGATTTACTCAGATTTACTCAGATTTACTCATCACTCATCATGGCGTCTACTGCAGACTCTCAATCCACCTCCATCACTGGCATTGCTGGATTGGCCAACCCCTGCGCTCTTCCAACGCTGTGTTAAGGCATCGAGTTTGTCTGATACCGTTCATTAACAATGCGTTCATATTCAAACAATAATCAATTTAATATGATCATTTAATGTGCGAGAAATCCCGTGCAAAGCACGGGTAACTGGCTAGTCGCTTTACAAACCCTTGTGCCGAAATCTACACTCTGTCACCCCACATACAGAGATCCGGATCCCTTTTTGTCACACACCAACCCACTCTAAAGACACAGCATGACAGCAAACTTGATTAAAATGGTAAATATACGCTATTTATTAGTTCTACACCTAGATCCTAGCTGCGAGCGTACAAAGAGACTCCTCTGAAGTTTGAAGGTTTAGAGAAGAGACCACACCGACTAAGGCGGTGGGAGCAGGAGTGATAACCACATCTTTAGAACTTGTTATACCAACTTCGACATTGCATCTATTTGTTGAATCTGATGATAGTATACGATCTTGGTGAGTGTGAGCGTCTTGGTTATCCACCTCTGCACTACCATAGAAATATTGATTGATATCTCGGAACGAAAAGAAAGACGCCGACACCTGGAATAGTAGAGATATAGCAATACACAGCATAACAATCTTCAGATTTGAGTGGTCGTGCTGCTGGTCATCCGTTACTATCAATCGTCTCTGAGCAGCATATCAGCAACGGTTTGACAAAGTAACAAAATAATAAATCGTCCAAAAGTCCAAAATTGAAAACTAACTTTGTTCAACCATATGGTCAGAGTGCTCGAGCCGTCGTCTGTAATAGAGGCAGCAATCAATAGGTCTTGTTGACCTGGTCAAGACTGGGACAATTTTAGACGTGAAAGAGATACGCTGTTAACCCTACGCACATCAATAGCACAGATACGTCCTCGAGCTAAAGAACATAGACAGTCAGTTTCGAGTCTTAGAAATGACCAGAGTAAGTGATCTACCTCTTGACTTCAAATTTCCACAATATTTTCCATCAGTTGTACGGATGATAGTAATCAACAATGGACCCGACACAGACGCTACATAAGCGCCATCCCTAAGAGCGGCCAAGGCTTGGCTACATTCTTGAATAACAAATTGTTTGGGTATGAGTGGTTGGCCCTGAGCAGGAGCCATTGTCGTTGAATCAAAAAAGTTGCATCCAGACGTTAGGCTGTAGATGGCAAGTTTACCAAAACCTTCGAGGATCAGAGCATTACCGCTGGCCCAAAATATAAGCAAGAAGGTATTGATTTTCTGAAAAAAATCGAACGAACATGTGATGCCTCACTTGGTCGCTTCCTTCAAACTCCAACTGGAGTTCTTGAGAGAGTGCAAAGGGCTCAAGCGTAAATATTTGACTGGTAAGATTGTGAGTGCAAAACACAGATCATTTAATTCAAAGGAAGAAACCCACATTAATGGATGTTCCAAAAAGGCGACAAGTAGTTGATGTCCCTCTCGAAAGAATGTGACATATCTTGCCGCAGAGAACGCAGTAGTTGACAGTGGCTGTAACTTTTCTTTGAGAGAGCCTACATGCAAAAAGTTCTAGGTCAAAAGATGGAGTAAACATGAATCAAGCCCACCGTCTTCAGCTTGCTCCCATAAACGTACACTCTTCTTTCCTTCTCCTACAGATGCCAAAAATTTTGTTCTGGAGTTATAGGCAATAGAATTGACATCAATCTGTGCGGCTCCATCTCCATGGGCAACAACATGTGAGACTTCATACAGTCTACGCTAAAGAGGGTTTAGTCATTTTATACTCGCTTCAAAAGAGAAACAACGTACTCCATCGCCCTCCAGCTTGAACACAATTAAGCGACCTCGGGTAGTACCAACAACAACATATTCATGGCCGGTCCAGCAAATCTCAGAGACCCCTCCATATTTGTAAGAGAGTGAAAAACGGTGGCATAGGGGATTGGCATCGTCAACACGATACAGTGCAATAGAGCCATATTCATCTAAGTAATGTAATAAGAAATAGATTTCCAGGAACCGTTGTACAAGATAAACTTACTGCCAATAGTCACAAGAGAGCCAGCAGGATGAACTCGCACCGACGTCACATTTAGTATTTTGGTATTTATTGTCGCATAAACAACAAGACCAATGTCCTTGAAGGTCAAATTTTATGAACAGATTTCTGGAGACAGGCAAAAACATACATTTGGGGACAAGGAGAAAACACCAAAAGATGAGAAGAAAGAGCCCATTGTGCTTAGAGGAGTCGATTCAAGGAGGAGGGAGCGGAAGGGGGTGTCAGTTATGGTTGACTTGGAATATAAAAAGGATAACAAAGGAATGAAGAATATAGTATTTGTACAAGTAATGATTAGTTTGGCAGGAGAGACGTGTATCTAGATCCGAATCCGAAGAGAGCGGAATTGGGAATTTGTGACAGGAGCTCCATCAAGACATTTGTCTTCCATGGGCGCGACGCCGCTCCGAAGATGCTATCATCTGGAACGTACTATAGAGCCTGCTAATAGCAGTAAAGGTAAATGAATAAGATGGAGGCAACACGATTGACCAAAATCTCTTACATACGACTGTATCCATAACTCTCTTGATCGCTTGGAAAACTAACCACATGAGTGCCTGTGAGCTCAATGTCCGTGAGCTCCACAGGCCGAGTCAAAGTTTGCGGTAGGAATACACAAGGCCGAGCTCTTGTGAAAGTTTCAGTATTAGGTTCGTCTGTTGTATCCATAGAATGATGTGTTTTCCACCGCCGGCAAAGCCATGTCACAGTGTAGGGGAAGTTGGAAGCGACAAGGCTAATCGATGCCTGGAGTAGATAGTGCATATTAATAAAAGCTTAAACTATAGAGCCAAGTTACTTACTTTTATCTTTGGGAGCATCTGCACCAACAATGCACTATCACTAAGGTCATCATAGGCTGAGTAGTGTTCTTCAAGTACACAAATAGCCAGACCAAGGAGAGAGCAAACAGCAAAACCACTGATGCAAGCACTAAGAAACAGACGGCTGTGGTTTCAAAATTCAACATCTCAAAATGCCAAGAGTGGAAGGAATGCCAAAAGAACGTCTGACAGCATATCAACCAACAAGGAATGGGATCAAAGACAATCTAGGAAGAGCAAAAAGAGAGAACAAACCGTAGATGAGGAGCATTTTCGATACAAGCAAAGATTGATTACCATGCAAGCAGAAGGTTGCATCTGGGATTAGATAGTCCGGAGCCCTAGGACAAAACCACAGCAAAAGAGCGCTTAGGATGGCGAAAGAACATATGTGGACGACAAGTGAGGCAATTGGAAAGCGCAGTGGAGCATTGAAGCGATAAGAGAAGCGAATGATGGCAATGGTGTACGATATTTTGGATGCCCTTATCAACTTGAGTTAGCAGAGATGCAATGCCAAAAAGGAAAGTAAATACCATAGAAGCGCATGAAATGGAAAGAAATTGAGCCAATATAGGCTTTGCCAATTGGACATAGCTGCATGATAACTTGCGTTGCCAGGTGTCCAAATTCCACGCAAGACGATGGTTAATACACCAACAAGACAGACAAGCACAGCTGGCAAATCGAAAAAGCTAAAGTCTTCTTTGACCAAAAGTTGGTCGTAGATGTGGCATAGAGCTAGGCAGCATCCAACGGAATTGAATACAATCGCCAAAACTACCAAAGTGAAGTTAGAATATAGTACAGGAGGGACAAGTCAATTCCAACAGATTACCTTGGGGCCAGTGCATCGCTTGATATATGAATGTTGATTGAGAGATAGAAGAAATTTGTCGAACATTTTTAAGCTTTGCTGACAAGTCGGGAGAGCTGAAGTTGAAAGATGGCAATTTGTGACGCTTTTGACCAAGTGTCACTCAATCGTGTCACGAACCTGACTTGTTAGCGCCTTGTCCACTGTTTACGACTTCCATGGACTGGGTCAGTCACTCAGATAACCTCTAGTTCTGCTGTCAAAATTGGACTCTAATTTGTATTCTAGGAATTTCCTGCATTCCCCCTTAATAACATTGAAGCAACGGCCTCAGCAGATGCTCCGCACGCTGCGAGCACATCTCAGGCTCTCCAAACAGATGAAGATGAAATCATGCGAGATCTTCTCGTCAATGGGTAAGTGCTCTAATGCTCTAATGTTACATTTAGTCAGCAATATCTAACATTGACTTGTCTACTATGATGCAGAGACGCAGACGATGAAGACGATCCGAGAAATTTTGCTCGTTCTCTCAGTAATAGATCTGCGAAGACCGAAGCACAAAATATTCTCCATGTTCGTCTCATTAATCTAATTTATTATACTTCTCTGCTACTGATACCCACTGAGCAGGCTCTTATCAGAGATTATTTGACAACCAAATCTCTCTATCTTTCTAGCAGGAAAATTATAGAGGGAGCGGTGTTACCATTTCCCGATCCCGGCCACCTTGAGTATTACGAGACTTGTGGGGGACGAGGTGGAGGGCCACCACTTGCCAACCCATTATATTCCTGGGACAAGCCAAGAAAACATGCTTGGAATTTACAACTTATTCGCATTCTTGCTCCGGACTTCGAGAACTATGTTGCTCATGGGGGTCAAGAAAAAGCTCTCCGACTAATCAATGCCCACCAGCTAGAGGTGATTAACAATGCCTCGAATGACAATTTATCTGCATCTCCCCTGGAACTCAAGGATATACTCAAAGGTCTGGGGAGCGTAGACATTATGGCAAGTAAGCTTGATTTGGTTGCTCAACAACTCAAGAAAGCGGCCACCCAGAGAAGAGCCTTTTTGGAGCGCTCTTCTGGCAGCTCAAACCAGGACGCTGCCTTGAACCTCTCAATCGCCCAAGAACTGGAGTCAAAGAGAAAATTCAACCGTCGTGGAGAACGTAGAAGAGGTGTAAGTATTATCACTATTCAATCCTTGTGCAAGTTGTCCATAAGTTAACTACTTAATATCCATCAGCTATATATCAGAAGGGACACTATTATCAATGAACAGGTTGGGAAGACTGGGAATGTCGAAATGTGGAAACTAATAAGGGCTGCTTTTGCACTCCTCGAGGACAGAGATATGTCCTCTGACAAAACGGAGACAGAAAAGGGGTTTTCTGCTCCTAAAATTGTGAGAAGGCGTAAGAAGATGTGGATTAATCCAGAATTGCCGACTGTATGTCATTGTTCTTCTTTTTTATTTTTCTCATTGACCTTTTACTCGACAGATACTTCATTACGTCGATGCTCACTACAATCCTAGAACTTCTGCAGGCACGTTGAAGAAGGGCTCTGCGCCCCTCAAGCGAGAAACTCTTGCTGGAAGCTGCGACACCGTCAGTCCACCCAGGCCAAAACTACCCTTAAACTTCTATAACATCAGACACCTTGGTATGGAAACAGTAAAGACCCTCCAGCCACGAGAGCTGATTGAGCTCCCTCAGGTTAGTAGCCATTCACCATTCAGTCTTTTGCAATACACCATTGAAGACAACGTAGATCCTTGGAACATCTGATCTTATAGTGGATAGCTATGGCATACAGGAGCCCCAGCCCTAGTTACTCTGAACTCAATGTTTCCTTTAATTTGAAATTGAGTTTGGAGCTTCGAATCCAATCAATCCTGGTTGCATACTGGTAGTGCCAATGTGGCGCCAGTAGTCTCTTTTGGTACAGTGTTTCTCCGGTATTATGCCGTACTCAACCCATTGATTTCTTCTGAGTCACTGAAGATTGACCATGTGTTTTATTCCACTGGCAATCAAACTCAAAATTCCCTTGTATTCTCAACAAGGTTTGCGGCTACTGTGAGAGCAATGTAAGAGATTTATTGTGGATGACACTGTGCCTGTTAGCCCTGTTAGCATGTGGCTTTATTTTTTCAATTCGATCGCCTGCCTGAGCATGGCAATATTGAGCCTTTCTGAAATGATGCTTGTGTGGTCGCCAGAGCTATTGTCTCACCTACTAAAAACAAAATTTATTGGATGAACAATAACTGTGTTTTGCTTCTGGTCGTATATTATGTTGCTTCATGACTTGGAGTTGTCCATCTCAGCGATACCCAAGTTTCTACACCATGAACAACCCAAAGAACCTGTCAGACTACTGGTCGGTTACGAAAACACTCTCTCAGGCAAAGAAGGTAAATGTCCCTTCCATGAGAAGAAGAATGTTCTTGTTCGAATCCTGACTAATGCGGCGAGATTCAGATTTGGCCATTGAAGCGGAAGACGGACTTGAATCAAATCTTAAGTAAAGGATTGCCGCTGCCGTTGGGCAAACGTCAACGCGTTGATGCGAAGGTTGGTCAATTCACATCCACTCACTGTATTCCCCATGATTTACAAGGCTCAAAGCTTGAAACCCTTGCCAAGAACCAAAGGTTATTCCGATCTATCAGCACTCTACCTCTAGAGCTCATCCAGGAAATTTTTCTGAGTTGTTGCAAGCCATCTGCAATGACATTTATGCAGGTTTGCAGCGCTTTTCGCAAGTGCTGTAGCAAACTCTATCTCTCTCAGCTGGGTGTTCTCATCCTATACCCAAACCGATGTCGAATTGTGCTAGATGGGAACTCCCTGCACCCATCTATGCTCCACCTACTGCAATATGTGGATCTTCCCAAATTCATTCGCCTTCAAAGTGATCTTATCCATATTTATGTTTACGCTGCCGAGATTGCTACTTTCATCTCTTCAACCTCCATTACATCCTTTGATTTACTTGTACTCGAAGATGAGTGGAAACTATTCCAAGCCTCTTGCTGTGCAACGGCTTTTTGGTCCGTAATTGGATCACTCCCAAAATCTTGTCACCAAATATGTCTTTCTGAACGTGGTTCATACCTCCCCAACAACCGCGTCATCCCTCCTTATCCTACACTCCAGGCCCCGACAAATTTGTCGGACCAACAGTTTCCAACTTCTCGTTATGTACCGTGCTGCACTGATCAAATCGAAGATCTGACGTTATCGTTGCGAATCGCCAACGCCGTCGGTCTTGCCACTATGCGCACTTTTTTTCTCAAACAGTCGCAATTGACAAGGCTTGCCCTTGACTGTTCTAACCAGATTGATTATCTCAAGGTCACCTCTGGATTAGAGTTCCCAGTACTGGAAAGCCTTTACATCTACCTCGATTCGGCGGAACTCCCTTTTCCAGTTGACATCGGCAACTCCCACCTATACAGCCTTAGATTGACCGGATCATTTCCAGACACCTCATCTTCCTTCTCATCTTTGCCAGTTATCTTGGCTTTGCCCTCAGTTTCTCATGCCGCTTTATCCTCCAAATTCTCAACTATAATCATTACCAATATCTCTAAATTACGCTCCCTCAGTCTTACCGCCTTCATAACATTCCCTAGCCCAAAAAGCAGGGGTTATTGTCAAGTTGTCGAATCCCTAACATCAGCATTATCCGAGTGCTCGCAACATTCACATCTTTGCGACGTAGTTGTTGAATTTGTTTTCCCTCGTCGCCTATTACAACATCTCTCTTTCTGCATTGAGAATCCAGTCTACTGCTGTTCCTGTTTATCGGCTTCAAAGTCTATCAAGGCATTACGCTTTGTTGAAGTTCGTTGCGATGTTCTTTCTGACCAAATAGTGGTATGGTTTTGTCTTATTAACCATGTGCTAGTATTGACTTTCACTTGATTTTATATAGAAGTATCTGTGCAAATGGCTCATGAAGTTTCCTGCGCTTGAGAAGGTTACTTTTAGCAGCGACTCATCTTATATACCCACATCGCTGCCATCTCTACCATTCTTCCGTAAAATACATACCCACCTGAAGGACCTTTCCTACATCTCTTTTCGTGAGTGAATAGTCAAGGCGTTACTAAATATTGTAGTGGAAAGAGATTTATTTACTCTTGGGTTGCTGGATCGTACCCTTACGTTGTGGTCATGTAATACCAATTTCCACTTGATGTGTCCACTTTTGACGTCGGAAGGAACCATAACGGCAGCATCTCATATAAAGGCTGCACCCATTGACGTCCCGGATTTCCCAAACTGCTTTCTCCCCCTCTTTCTCCCATTGACCAAAGTGGGTAAGCTCAACTTACAGCTTCTAACTTACCTTTGAGCTAATGCTTATACAATCTTATTCTCACCAGCTACCATGAACTCAACCGCGGGAAGCAACTCTAGAAATGTCCGAGGAAAGAACAAATACATGATTGAAAGTACGTTCCTCCTTGCCTATGGGCGCCTATAATATCATGCTCACTCGTTTTCTCGCTATTAACTTGCAGATCTGACCCAGCAATGCTACCTTCTCCAACGAGATCTCAAGACTATTAACCTTCAATACCATCACTTATTCTGGGCCTATTACCACCAGCTCATTACGGTTAAACTTTTGAACCTTCCACTTGGTAATGGTTCGCCACCAGGACCTTACCCCACTATCACCCGTCCCCAGGGACCGCCCCCCTTTATAAATGTGGTTATGCTCCCTTTCGCCCTTCCAGTTCTGCCACCGCCACCCAGCTCCCTTACCGTCACCACAGCAACCAACGGTGCTGCCTTCAACGCCAGTGGCTAGTGATAAGCAGGTGGATTGATACTTTGACTTTTTCGTACCTTTTTTCGCATACTTCAACTCTTTCTCTTTGTGCTCCTTATATTTTCACTTTGTTAGTCAATCCTTAGTCTTAGTTTGCATGAATAAATCCTATAGTTCATCATGCATTGGCCAGCGTAACAATTACAAATTAGAAATTGTTTCCTACGACCTTGAAAGTCCTCGGAAAGATGTAATTACTTACCTTCCGGAGCGAATCATTCCATGTAAGTACCTTCAACAGTTGCAGATTGCGGAGATAGCTAACTCTTTGAAGCAAGTTGCCAAGAAATAAGGAGAGATTAGTCACTTTTTATAGAGTTTTGAGATGCCTACATACCTGATCTGTGATCTGCTTGAGGAATCATGAGAGGCAAGATGATGATGACGACGACCACTTTCAAGACGTTAGGTCTACAGAAAATCCTGTCATGCCGCGTTACCGGATCACGCCCGATTAGGACAAGATTCATCGAGCCTCTCATAGCTCTAGTGCGCTGATAAATGAATAGAATCTGGATGGACAATGTTGTACAGCTATATGATTAAACACATCACCAGGCCTTAAATGCTGTATTGGGGTGTTCAGGCAATGCTAATCCAGTGGGTCAGTTGCTGTACAGCCGAAAACCGCACTGATGCGGCATCATCTATAAATAGATAAATCGCCAGGTGACGAATGCATTGGATACAGCCTCGCAAACTCCATCGCGAAGGGGTCTTCAATACCAGTAATAGTAAGAATAGTAAGAAGAGTCCAATCATGGGCCCTGGGCCAGATCCTCCTAGAGAACTTCGCGGCTTCATCCAGCTCCATACCCTTTGGTAGCCATGATTCTAACTCCCGGTGGCAGAGAGCAATGGTTCCGCTGATATTTTCCCTAGCAAAAGTATGTCAATCTCCCTGACCTCAACTCCGTTGGAGTACTTCCCATCCCCCTTGACAACAATATGCTTTGCAGATCTCTTGGCCAAAATTTCAGATGCCCCTTTGAAGTAAGCTCTGTAGCCACTATTGGGCTTGCAGACGACGCCCATGGCTTTGCAATCGGAGGAAGAAGTCTGCGCCATCACAGACGGAGCTCGATAAGAAAGTGCTGATGCTCTTGAGACAAGATGTTGTTGATTTTAGCCTGCTCAAAGAGAAATCGTGAGGGTGACAGCGCGTAATTCCTGAAGCCGACTCTCGGTCTCTTCAGCATTAGTTCTGGACGCGTTCTCTTCTAGAGGCGCACAAACTTGGCGTTGATACTGATTGAGCCCGCAACAACAGTCATGATGTTCTGTGTAAGTGTGCCTGCCTTATCCGTGCACAAGCATTACGGCCAGAGTGCAAGACCAGTAATTGCAATGAATTTAGCAATCAAGCGAGGTTCAAGTTAATCTAGAGAGGCGTATCTTCAGTGTCCGTAGAACTATCAGAGAGAAAATATGCTCAGTTGTTGAGCATCAGCTAGAGAAAGATTGCGGCTTACCCATCATGATGCATCTGGTGAAACTCTTCTGATCAATGATTCAGAGCACCTTTGGTTGTGTGATTGGCTTGGCTAATGAGTTACCAAAGGTATAGAAAGCGATGCAAGACCAACAGCAGGTAATTCTTCTGGATGTAGGTGCAACCACGACCGAAGTGGGTCCTGTGACAGCCGACCCAAACAACTGTATTATCATTATTGTCTGAGGGATGGCGAGGGAGGAGTCAACCTCAATTCAGGCGGATAGGACGAAGTTGCCAGAAGTGGATGCGGAGGATCTTCCTCAAGAACATTGGTTGAAGGTTTGAAGGTGCTGGATGCATAGGACATAGGATAATGGGTGGTAGTTGTAGCGGGAGATTAGATCCTCCGTGTCAACGATACAAATGGAATGTTTACTCTACTCTGTCCAGCTCAGAATCACGAGGCGCATTGCTTGCGAACACTGACATTTGTACCTTAAAATAAACGATGAGTCAGTGAAACATTCACGTTGTAGACTTGAAATACTTGAAATTGTACTTATGGAGGAATTGTGCGACAGTCTCCATAACCAGCTTTTGAACAACAACACCAAGGCCAAAGGTGTGTGTGTAAGCGTTGACTTCGAAACTGAACATCTAATTGGACTTCCTGGACTTGGTCATAAAGCGCATCGTTGCGATCTTGGCAATAACAAAGTCAATCTTGATCGTGGGATGTGAGAACGAGTATGGATGAGGTTGAGGTTGAGACCGTGACCAGCCAATCCAAATATGCCAATCCGGAGGTCAGATGATGGGCTAACCGTTTGCATAATGAGACATTGCATGAAATTTTTTGAGACCATCCAGTGTGATATATGAACAATTGTAGGATCTACACCCATTCCTGAAGCTCGAAAGTACCTCCTGCCTCACACTCAGCTCCTCCTGATGGTGGTGGAACACTTGGCTTGGATTTCTTGATCACAGTTGGTGCGTCGGCTAGTGGTTCAGCAATTACCGAAGATAAGAAATCAAACACGCTCCGTGCTTTGTCTGATTCATCATAGTTGGGGTCGTTCGTAGTAGGCGTTTGACATCAAAAAAATTGTACAGTCGGACGTGGACGAGCCGCGTCAAATCTGAATACATATTGTCAGAATTTGTGATTGGGGCTGCGACAAAGAAGACATACTTTGCTGGGCTGATCAGCTTGATAAAAACCGCGGACCTGTGCCATCGAAACGATTGTATCAACGTTCTGATGATTTTGCTGAGCTGAGTTGAGCATAGTGAGGTACGACAGTGAAGGTATTTGCCAACTTTGAGGAAAGTATTTGTTGGAGACTGGATACCGTTCGGTACTTGGACTTTGAGGTGTCTTGGGCTGGGATCTTGATGTTGAGCTGGAGCGAATTTGGGTTGTTAAAATTGAAGATCGCACGTAATCTAGCAAAACATCAATAATGAACCACGAGCCACAAAATGATAGCTTACCAGGGTTAAGATAGAAGGAGGAGAGGTGGATATTTGTCAGCCCATTGATAAAAAAAACTCTCACCACCGTCGATTGATGATTCATCGAATCTCCCCACAGACGTCGTCAGGCAGATGGCAGGTTTCAAGCACCTTTTTATTCTCGCAACAATGGCAATCCAGTAGAGGAAAACATCTCCAGGGCCAGCTGACGTAGCTTCAAGGCACTGGATAGCCCTTGCAAAAGGATCTCCCATGGCGATGAATTGGGTGAGATGGATCTCAAACTGTAACGTGGCGTTGTTGATATAGAGATTGTTCCATTCCTACAAAAATGTGTGAATATCAATTCAAGAGGAATAAAAAGACATCCAGAACTTACTGAAGTTTCAATCTCATCTGAGGTACACAAATCCCGGATAGCGCGTAAGCTGCGTTGGACGGAAATGCTGACCATGCAAGCGTAGCAAAACGAGTCTTCCCAACACTTTCAAGTCCAGTACCAAGACCTTGTGTAATTCAATGAGAATAGGATTAGCTGAGAAGGGGAGAAGACTTGTCAAAACGAACATACAGCTGGGTGATAACTCCTACATGCAGAAACATCATATAGGTCCGGACCAAGAAGTGATTGAACGGTCTCCTTCAATGCATTGTTCTGCTCCTCAGTGATGTCTGGGAGAGCTTCACTAAATACACAAGATCGGATATTGTAGGTAACTTGCAAACAGCATTCACTTACATGGCCATTGATCGGTCAACATGATCTGCCACAAGCGCTATCTCACAAGCTTCCATATCCTGCTCGGTTTGATGGGTAGGCACTTGATACAGCTCAAGGATTTGGGCAAGGGTTTGGGGGTACGAGAAATGCAGCATCAGAAGCAGCAGCAAAGTCTTCATCTGATGGGTATTGAAGTAACTCCTTGAGGTCCAGGTCGTCGGCTTTGAAGTAGGTATGATGATAGCCCGAAGCAGTCTGATTTGCTTGTTCCTCAACAGAGATTGCTGAATGCACCCAAAAGAAGTGCTTGTAGCTTTGGCTCTGTGCTTAGCATGTCCGAAAATGTGAAGTCCTTCTTGATCTGGCGAAGAACACCGAAGACATGCTTGCAGGGCTCCGTCGAATGAAGCCATGGAAGGAGGGGGTATTGGGAGTAATATTTTCAGTAGACAATGATGAGAGAAAGGAGGCCCTCCGCAACGGTAAGAAAGATATCATATCATTCACGTGAAATAAACTGTGTGTTCACGGAGTAGTCGGGGTGTTGAATAATGTAGGAGCGCCAGGCCATGAGGAAAAATCGAGCTCTGATGACCATTTTGATTCGGGAGACATGACTGATGCTCCGATTTTGCCAGGCATCGACCAACTCTCCGATAATGAAGAGGTAAACCGTCAAACCTCTCTGATCCGGTGTTTCCTTCATCTGAAACTTCAAAGTAGCGGCTGAGAAGGTACGGCAGCTGCACGGTCATCCTGACGCCGACGGTCAACATGGTCAATATCACGGGTGAACAGAGGGCCAGCAGGTCAATAACTGGTTGCGGCCGGTCTTGAGTGCGTGCTTGGAATCTTGAACCATGATGTATGGATACCTCCCACGGTAAAGCGGGATGCGAAGGAGTATCTGGCCAACAAGACCGAGAGACTGATTTGGGATAGAGTACTCAAGATGCATGGGCGCAGAATTGACTATGGCATTTTGAGTTTGACGCTCGACTTCAGTACCATCGGAAGCCAGTGAGAGAGGGTGTATATCTTCGTGGTGGCAAGTTTGGAGTGCATAGCGTGAAGATCATCCATGCCGTCTTCAGAATGGCGAGCGACTGCTGCCACAAGAATCGGGGGTATCTTCGGTAGTGGGATGGGGATGAGCCATATTCGCAGCTAGATTGCTATGTTCAGATATGATAGACAAAGTGTAGAGGGAACTAACCTTATCAGCTTTCTTAAGACTGGCATCAGCTAGAACCACTTCAATGTCGTCATAAGATCCTACACGGATCTCGCCATCCTCTGCTCCGATGATCAGGCAGGTGTCTTTCGACTCCTGAAAGACTGCGAGTGCAGACTCAAGGGCTGTATTGTTGAGATCGAGGGTTTCTTGTGGAGGCAGATGATGGCAATGAAGGCAATCAGCGTAGGAGAAGGTGTCCGTAGTGAGGCGGCCGACACTAAGCTGAGCACGGTCACTTTGAGTTGCCATTCCTCACCAGGGAACAACGGCGAGGCGACTTCTACATTCTCCAGCTTCAATTGCCCAGTCAGGTATTGCAAGGTGCTGACCAGACTGCATCGTCAGATCATGGGCACTCGTAAAATCCAGCATTTCACCGACTGATGTTGTATGGCCGCCACCTGTCAGGCAACGAGGGAAAACAAGAGAAACGACGCATCTCGGGGCGAGTTGGTTGGTGGTTCAGAGGAAAAGAAGGATAGAAAAGTGGCGAAGAGAGTGAAGAGGAGCAGTGGTTTTGAATGGGTTCGAACGAGACGCTTCATCCTGTCTAGGCGCATGTGAAAGACATGGGAGCGATGGTATAGTCTCCTGCGAAAGCTTGATGCAATAAGTTGTCGAGGAAGGAGCAAGAGCACTGATAGACCTATATGTAGGTCAGTATCATTGGACATTGGATACGCCTTTAAAGGTTTACATACCCATAGTAATCACCAGCTCCAGGAGTAGCAATGTTAGACCAAGAGAAGCATACTTTGCACCCAGCCGAGCCGCGAGCTCGGAAAGGTGAGCTTGAATGAGAGCAGTCTGACTGGTGATTAGGAATAGCGCGACAATGCTCATCGCAAACAGAAAGTGGTAGAGTCAAAAAGAGCCAGTCGTGCTAGACGGTAATAGAACCGGCTTATGACGAGTAGCTAGAGCAGATAACCACGTTAGAACGTGCAGGTGGCTGTAGCAAGACGACAAACCTTTCTGACGCATTGGAGGTAATTGAAGAAACAGATATTGTCGGCGGTGCAATTATTGATGCTGTCTTCCTCAGTTGAACATGCTTAAATACTGCTGAAGTAGCAGGTCCTCGTTCTTCAGGGAAGAAACGCTCCGTTGAAGGGCCGTAAAATTGTCCTTGAAAGAAATTTATCAATAACCAGGTTCCTGACAACCTTGACAACACATGTGGAACGGAAGGGGGGGAAATAACTGATCCAGGCAAAATCTTGCAGTTAGAAAGATGGCTTTAACTTCTTCCAAGCTATCAGCATGAATTATAGGGATATGCATACAGTTTGTGGCAAGTAACCAGCGTTGTAGCAAGGTGTAAAAGTACATACGATTTGACAGCCTTAGAGGTGTGCCGGCTACTACTGAAACACGAAACTCGTGCATATTGCGCGATGGAAACGACAGCATAATGGCGATCCAATGGTTGTTGTTGATGGGTTGTTGTTGATGAATACCTCGGCATCTGCGGTAAGCTGTAGCGTTACCTCCAAGCCCAGCCAGGCTTGGAGGTGGCTTGCTTTTTGTTCCAAGTTTGACAGCTGGGTCAAGTAAGCCAAGCCAGCTTCCGTCGGATCAACAGCTGGTAAGCTCGGCCGCGCACATGACCTCGCTGATCCATCGCGCAAAGCGCGTTACCGATCCGCCCCAACTTTGCTCTTCAACCATTCTCCAACATTGCCTTTACAGGTATCTTTCGCCCCCATCGCTTACTCCTGTAATGTTCTCAATAATTATCTTCAATATACTGAGTCATCAAATGCCGTCCCTGATGAGTTTGAGCAAGCGTAAATGGAAATCGTGGCAGGATAAAAGGAAGATTTTCTTTTGTAAGGTTCGAAAGTAAGTATAACTATCTCCAGCCGAGTCAACAACATCTTCGCCTGTCGCATCGTACTCTATTCCGCAATATGGATATCCGGCCACATGCCCACCTTACTATCAACACCCCTACTATCAGTAACAACCATTCCAAAGACGAGGTTACTCTACTCAGCAACCTGACCATTCCCAGCTCAATTCTGCAAGTGTACCTCTTGGTGATGTAACTTCTGCAACAAACAACACTCCTCTTACCACCGGATCCAAGCGGAAGGCAACTAATACACCAAATACACCAAACACTGCTCAGAAGACCAAAAAGGCCCAAATTTTGACGGCTACCAATGCTTCTACGCCTGTGGTATCTACGCCAATTACAACATCAGCAATTGTCGGGGTAGGCCCAACTCTTGCCCCAGTTGCTGCCTTGGTCCCAATAAATCCTACGGTTGCTGCCATTGAGAGAGTCCTTACAAAAACCAAACCTAGAGCAAATCGCGCTTTAGATGTTTGGCATTTCTTGCTTCCATTAACAACTAATACACGCGAAGGCTACAAGTTGCTCCTGCAGCACCGTCAAGATAAGGAGAAAGAGGTTCCCTTCCTCACTTTCAAACCTGCCGCACCCTATGTTGGCTGTCGGCTTTGTCTTGCAGAGTACGTTTCTCTAGACCCCATTCGTACACACACTAACCTGCTACAGGGTCTGGTCTCCTCCATTCCAGAATGGCGAAGGTATCACGTCAACAGCGCGCAGACATCTCGAGGCAGTCCATACTGAGATGTACACTGGCATCGTCAACAAACTCAACCTACGACCTCAGAGCAAGACCTTAGGGGTGAACAAATGGTCATTCAGTTTAGAACATTGGATTGAGTTATTGGTGGACCGGATGGTTGTTGATGATTAGGTTCGTCGTCGTCATGAAGATATGTTTCAAATTGCTAATCTTAAAACGTAGTCCATGAACCTTGTTGAATCTCCTTGGCCGGAGGGGCATTACTGACCATGATTTACACATTGAACAGCGCTTACAACCTTGATCTACGAGTCTTATCTTAAAGATCACGAAACGACATGCAACGACATTCAAACCTCACTCGACCGTGTCTCCTTCACTTCGGATATCTGGAGTGACCCAGACCTGACACTGTTCCTTGCACTTAGCAATCCGACCCGCAATAGATGGATCAATGGACTATGGACAATGCTGGAAATAATATCACCGCCATGGAAAAGCTGGAGCGATCCTGCACTCAGGATGGTATCCAGTTTGACCATTTTGGAAATCGGAACAGGTGGGTCACAGTTCAATCACGATATTTGCCATTATGGCCGTTGATGTATACTTGTTCCAGATGCTTCCCTCATATAATCAACATCTCCGCGCAGACCTTTGTAAAGGAGATGAAGGAGAACCAAGAAAAACCCATCAATGGCCATGTCGGCTTCAGAAGATGGATCTTTTGAAGGCCTCTTTCGCTATGGGACTGCCCTCAAAGCCGATCCAGTTGATAAGGCTCTAAAGACTGTTACCGCCCTCCGCGCCTCAAAGCAATAGCGTGATGACCACCAAACCATAATTACCGTTACCGATGGCAACAAAGACGGTGGTTTCCAAGAACCCCTTCGGAATGTACAACTACTGCAAGATGTGGAGACACGCTGGTCGGCATTGAATAACATGATTGCTCGCGTGATAGAGCTTTATCCAGTGTGTCTACTTTCATTAAGAACTCCTTTAACTACTTTCTAATCTGTGTTTGTTAAAGGCTATTCAGATCTTGCTCAACCGCCCAAAATATAGTAAGTAACCTTGCTCACCTCCTCTTCTCATCCGTCCGACAAATGGCAGGTTCTACACAACATCCTGACTGTTCTTGAAAAAGCCCATAGTGCCCAACAGCTCTTCTCAGCCGAGAAAACACCCACCTTATCAGCTGCGTTGCCAGCGTTCGAACTTCTCTTGGTGGCTTGGACAAACCTTCAGAAAGAAATACCTGAACTTTCCCACTACACTGGTGCGAGTGTCATGAAAATACGAGAAAGGTCGCTGCAGTCGTATTTACGCTTTGGCCATGAGTAAGTTTTAGAGATTATCCATATATTTGCTCTCTGACGTGTTATCAGTGATTAATCCAGCATACAAGATGGACTGGATTAATGAAAGTTGGCTTCTTTCTGAGGTTGAAATGGCAAAAGACTGGATCTTACAATCAGTATGTTACCATAATTTTCTCAGTACTGAACAAGCAGCTGATTATAATTTTAGATGACCGCATTTGCTACGGCAAGACATCATAAGTCTGAGCTGAAGCCGCTTCTTAACAGATGTGCCGAGTCCATCACATGCCTCAAGTGGATGTAATGCATCTGATAGGCTTGAGAATGGGCTTCGCCGGATGGCAAGTCTGCAATCGACTGGTCGACGCCAGGCGTTATTGCCAACCTTGCCCGGTTCTCGTTACTCATCGCCATCACCTTTGATCATGACTCCATCTCCATCTCGGAGTGCGCCAACGGTACCCTCCCCTCAACCATCCCCTGACCAGCTCCCAGAGATTAATGCAGCGGAGAGAGAAGCAGTTGAGCGCAACAACTTGAGGCTAGATCGCGTGGAAGCAGAGAAAGAATGGGCTACATTTATCTCTGCCGGTTCTGTCTCCTCAAATGGGTTGAATCTTGTTTGTTTTTGGGGCGTGAGTCGCTATTATTTAGTCTATGTCTCTTTTATTGCATCTAATCTTTTTGAATAGGTTAACGAGAAGAACTACCCTCTTCTTTTTTGTGTTGCACTTGATGTCCTACCAGTGCAGGCATCAGCTGTCCCCTGCGAGCGCCTCTTTTCCTCCAGTAAAATCAGTTGCACTGATCATTGTAATCACATCTTACCAAAACACAGATACAGAAGTTCTTGGTCAAGCAGCAGCAGATGGATTTCATGGAGAACTTGCCTACTTCGGCAAGCCCTGGACCTGCTGACGACGGCTCGTCTCAGTTGATTCTGGTACCTGAAGATCGCGAAGTAAGTCTGCCTGCCGTTGCCAAGCCCACGGCTCTGCCGACTCAGGGTCCAAGTGACCCACTTTCCGTTGCGGCCTTGCCAGCACACTCTCAGGTGCATACACCCACCACCCACTCCTACAACTTCCATTGTTCGGCGACAAACATCTGAAGAACATGATGACACACCTCCGAATGTACTTGCATCACCCAAAACCAATTCCGGAAGAAAATTGTTTGAGCCAGAAAATCTGCTCAAACTCGAAAATAACGACAGCGATGACGACGGCGCTCCTAAGCGTACGATCACTAAAACCCAAGTTGCAAGGCTGAAGAAGACATCGAAGAAGTCAGACCCCAAAGGTGAATTTGACTTCAAGAGTTTGTCCATCATGTTATGCAAATGATTCAGTCGCTTATGCACATTCAAATAGAAACGGTTGTCCTCATTCCCCATAGCAGCGGAGATTCTGATGTTCGCAAGACTTTGTCTACTGATGACCTGTACCTGTACGATGATGTACTGGAGGTCATCTACGAGACAATTGGCTGTCTTGAAGTACCCCGGAAGCCAGTCCTCTCGTATCGGCTGTCTTCTGCGACGGCAAAGTCATCTTCAAGCGGTCTTCACTGTTCTGACGATTGGTATGCTCTGCGAGGACCCTAGAAATGGCCCAGAAGAAGAAAAAACAGTAATTTCCGTCACCGTCATTGTTACAGAACAGGTTGGTAGACTTATCTTACTGTTAGATGTCGCTGTCATTTTGCAGTACATGAAGTTTCTGCGTGCAAGAGCAGTCGATGGCAAACATACTACCAATGGAGGCAACGGAAGAAAAAAGAAAAAGATCCCACTCATTGATTTGGATGATGAAGATGATGCTGGCGACGAGGATGGTGATAATGCCATAGAGAAGGAATCCTTGGAGAAGCTTCAGAAATCGTTGCGAGCATGGGCTCTGGCTATGGTAAATGATAAATCGCTGCAGCTTACCTATCGTTTCTAACCGAGATTGTAGGCACACATATGGCACTTGCGGGGTAACAATCAAGACTCCTCCTGTTGCCGACAACTTCTCAATGTTTCACGGACCAGCGAGTGCCTCTGGAGCTAGCCGTGCACAGATCAACACTCCGGCTCAACCTCCTCAGTTTGTGCAAGGCATGTCGGGTCAAATGATCCCAATAAACGCGCCTATGAATCCATTCGGATTTTGGCCTGCGCCCTGGGCTTCGGCGGCTAGCTATGGACTGCCCCATGCGCCAATTTCACAACCATCCGAAGCTTTGAAGTCCCCACAACACCCTCACAAACACGACCTCCCCCAACTCCACCTGATTACCACAACAATTTCGAAGAACCCTTTCCCGATATCAATTCATTTCTCCAGCACCTCAGTATGGACAACCCCGAGCGCGAACTTGATATATACGCCACTATCTTTGAGAAAGAGGATTACAACGCCGCTTGTCTTGCTGCTCCACCCTTCTCAATGACTCAAGGAAATGCAGATTTTCTTGCGAAGGAGTTGAAGAAGAAGATTGACCATGTTCATCGCATCCGCGCGAAGGACCGTGCAGAAGCAAAGCGAGCTCGAAGGTCCTAACCTAACGCTATTCTCTCCCACGTTCAATTGCTTTGCTTTCGTATTATTGCTTTGCTACATTTCGGTTCCTGTATTACTTGCTGTACCATGCCCTGCTTACTTGCTAATCTCATTGTATTGTTGCTGCGACTACTGTTGGAGTTAGCGTAAGACGTGAGGTGGCAAGCCATCAT
>MU157964.1:41634-53846 GCA_015657495.1 Crepidotus variabilis
AAAATTTACATCGAGTGACTAAGCGCATCAGACACAAGTGATCTCCATTGTCCGGCAAGCCGCCGACTGTGTGAGGAGAGATATTTTGAAAGATAATGAAAACTGAGTGATTGAGCGCTGAGACCATAGTTCTTTTGAAGGTGCGGCACCGGAAAGTGACTAACTTCAAAGGCAGTAAGCGGCGTCGCGATTGAGCGCTGATACCTACCACGTTTGATTTATTGACGTGTTTGGCTCGCATGTCGCCTATCTCTCGTCCGTCTCCCTCTTGTAGTTTTAAACAGAAAATAGATTTATTTTGTCGACTTAATACATGTTTTATATGAAGTACACTTGAACACCTGGCACAGCGGTTAGCACTTCAGTGCTTCTGCTTTGTTTGGGTGCGCTGGCGTAAGAGGAGAGAAGAAAGACCTGCATACACAACGCTCATAGGCTACTGAACAATGAACCAACAGCCCCAGGGCTGGTGTTCGTGGGTTGAAATTGGCAAGAGACCAATGTATCCAATGTCGTGGCACAGCACACACAGTGCCCATTGTCGGCACTGGTGTTGGAAATGGAGGGAGAGGAGAGCGCGAGTCTTGTCGATCGCGGCTTTGGCTAGCGATGGGATTATCAGGGGCGATGTGGATGTCGTCTCGCATCCACTGAGGGGCGATTTGGTGCTGTAGCCACCAACAAGCATTCAACGACCTAAAGTCAAGGTAATCAAGTAACAAGTTAGTTGATGCTTTCAAAGACATCACTGAGACATACCTTGCCTCGCCAATGTCAATCTCGATGACATTGGCGGCTATTCCAGAATTGATACGTGGCAGCCACGACGGAGCTCATAGAATTGACAGTGTGTTGAAGGAGAGAAGTCGTGTCAGCGCCAATCGTGACGCTGTCTATTGTCTTCTCACTCACACGGTCACATTCCGGCGGCTTGCCTATTTTGGTGAACTCGGACGATGGAGATCACTTGTGTCTGATGCGCTTAGTCACTCGATGTAAATTTTCGCTGGACACCCAAATGAGCTTGCCGCTGATGAGTTCACGGCACACGATCAAATGTACTGCTAACAATTTGATCTCCGTGACCCCATAACAATGGCGATGGGTCCGACGAAAGCGTGCCGACGCCAGGTCACTGATGGTACTGCTAGTATTTTGAGCTCCGTCATTCCTTGACGATGGCGATGGAAGCGTGCCGATGAGGAGATGACGGCGCGCGATCAGTGACCTAACATCGGCGCGCTCATCACCTCACTCATTTTGGTGGCCGTAAAACTCTACATTTTGAATATCATCTTGGTGCAACGAAAAGGAGTCCCCCTAAAGGCTAAATTTTGGTACAGTCAAAGTTATTTCTAAAAGGCCAAGTTTAAGCTGTCGCAAAATTCCGCATTTTGGTAGGTCGCATTTTGGTACGCCCAAAATTCATTCCAAAACGAGACCTTTTGCAAGGCTCAAAATCGGCTCAAAACTTACAATTTAGGTGCCTTTTTGGAGGCCACAAAATGTGGGCCTAAATCTTTTATTTGAAGTTGGCCAAAAGTAGGTCAAAACTATATATTTTACCCTGGTTCAGAGCAGACGAAAATTTGTTCTAAAATTTATAATTTACGCCAAGTTAAAATCCGTTCCGTAAATTTGTTATGGCTGAGAAGGATTTTGGGCCGCCTCAAAATCCGATGCCCGCAGCAGTGCAACCACAAGCCTGGCATCAAATGCCACAACTGCGGAAAGATTGGGCATAAGGCCATGGATTGCTGGGCTGAGGGCGGAGGAAAGGCAGGTCAGGGACCAAGAGGCAGGGGGAGTGGAGGTCGTGGTGATTGTGGTGGTAATAATGGAGCACATCGTGGAAGAGGTGGTTGGAGTCGTGGTGGAGGTAGTGGAGGAGCAAATAGAGGTGGAAGCTCGACAAGTGCGAATGTGGCGGCTGTGGCTGAGGTTGATGATGACGATGGTATATGGGCGGTGGAGGACACAGAGGCGGTGTTTGATGACTGGGAGGAGGACGAAGGGGGTGAGACTAGGGATCTATCGTTGATGAACAAGAACGACGTACCTGATGCACCTCTTGAAGAGGGTGATCACCTTCGAAACCTTCGCCTCAAGCAACCATCCTACCCCTCTACCAGCGACATGCCATCTTTGGCATCAGTCAGTGCCGATCTAGAACTATCGGACTCCAGTCATTTGAGCTCAAGCATGAGCATGCCAAGTCTTGACCGCATCACCGTCGTACTATACGAGGATGACGAGATATGGAGTTGGGTGGAGAGTGATACTGAATCCAGCATGTTTTGGTCGGATCATAGCAGCGAGGACATGGTGGATGATGACTTGGTTGAGAGGCGCAATGGCGATGGCGATGGCGATGGCGACTGTGGCGGTGGATGTGGCATAGTGGTTGTGGAAGACAGATCGGGGGATGGTGAAGTGCAGGAGAAGGGAAGAGACCCTCGAGGAAACTTCATTGTCGATTATGCTCGAGAGATGGGAGTAGAGGCGGTAACGAGCTTTGCAGGCGCTGCTATCGAAGCAGGCATTTCTCCAAAGATCAGGAGCGAGCTCTACGACTCTGGTGCTTCCCGACATATGACCCCTTTCCGCGATGAACTCATCAACTTCACACCAATCGACCCTCGTCCTATCACAGCTGCCAACAAGCGCATCTTCCATGCTACTGGTGTAGGCGACATGCGAGTCCGAATCCCTAACGGAAAGACGACGTCAATTATCTTGCTTCGCAACGTCTTATTCTCGCCAGAGATGGGACTGACCATCATATCAATTAGTCAAATCGCTGCAGCCGGACATGCTGCAATTTTTTGCTCTCGTTTCTGTCGCATCTACGATCCGAAAGACCGACGCATTGGGGAGGTCCCTGTCACCACCAACGGGCTCTATCGCGTGGATCGCAAAGAGATGATTGCCAGTGTGAGCACCACTGGGATCACCGTTGATGACCTTCATCGTCGTATGGGTCACATTGCCCATGATGCTGCGAGGAAATTGGTGAAGGATGGGCTGGTGACTGGGGTAACATTGGTTGAAGGTGACGGGGAGCGGAAGACTTGTGAGAGTTGCGAGTATGCAAAGGCAACGAGGAAGGTGATTAGGAAGGAGAGGCGCGAACCGAAGGCACCTGCGTTTGGGGATGAGATACACTCCGACGTATGGGGACCAGCAAGGACACCTACCATTTGGAACAAGGAGTATTACGGCTCTTTCACCGACGACGCTACTCGCTACACAAAACTTGCTATCCTTGGTGGAAAGGACGAGACCTTCGGAGCGTACAAGGACTTTGAGGCGTGGGCGGAGACTCAGCGTGGAGTGAAGATCAAGAGGCTTCGAAGCGATCGAGGTGGCGAATACACGAGCAACGAGTTCAAGGCTCATTTGAAGAGCAAAGGAACCGAGCGTCGCCTCACCACACACGATACTCCGGAGCACAACGGCATTGGCGAGTCGCTTAATTGTCGTTTGTGGGAGAAGGTCCGCGCGATGCTTCACCAGAGTGGTCTACCGAGGTTTTTGTGGGGAGAGGCTGTCATGCACGCTACGTGGCTGAAGAATCGGACGTCAACTCGTGCTTTGAACAACATGACACCCTTCGAAGCACTTACCGGTCAGAAGCCTGACTTGACGAATCTTCCAGAGTGGGGATGCAAGGTGTGGGTGCATGAGGCGGGGAACGGGAAGTTGGACAGGCGGTCGAGGGAACGAAAGTGGGTGGGCTTCGATGAGGATAGTACCCATGCCCATCGCATTTATTGGCCGGAGAGACGAACCGTTTCGGTTGAGCGAAACATCAAGTTTGATCTCACACCCTTTGACGATGCCATTCCTCCTGTTGACGAGCCGGTTGAGGGGGAGTTGGATGCTGAATCCGACCAAGATGTCAACCGTCCAGTCGACCCTATTACCCCCGTTATCGAACCACCTGTCGAAACCGTGCCATCTCGCCCACCATCTCCTATCACTGACCAGCGCCCAAAGCGAACCGCCAAACCATCCGCATACATCACGCGCTTACAGAGCGGTGAAGGCACAACACAGGGTGTTGGGAAGACAACTGGCCGTGCCATTGGTCCAGAAGTTCCTGTTGGGATGACGAGCGGAGATGCGAGCGCCATGGGAGGTATTGATGATGATGGGGATGTCGAGATGTTGAACATGGAATATGTGATGAGCGCGGTAGTATCTGATGCTGAAGGCTTGGATCCGAGATTGTTGGAGGATGCGATGTCGAGGTCAGATTGGCCGATGTGGGAGGAAGCAATGCGCAAGGAATTGGATTTGTTGAAGACGGCTGGAACGTGGACAGTGGTGAAGAGGCCTGAAGGAAAGAACATTGTCGGATGTAAATGGGTCTTCAGGATCAAGAAGGACGCCCAAGGTCGCATCCAGAAGCACAAAGCGCGTCTGGTCGCGAGAGGCTTTACCCAGGTCTACGGTGTCAATTACACCGAGACTTTCGCACCGGTTGTCAAGCTTGCGAGTCTTCGAACGATCCTTGCCACTGCGGCCCGAAACGACTGGCCGATCGAGGTTTTCGACTTCAACAGCGCCTACTTGAACGGCAAGCTCGACGAGGAGATTTTCATGCAGCTCCCACCGGGTTTCGAGGGCTGTGATGGTTGTGCCTATGTGGCGAAGCTCGATAAGGCTCTTTACGGTCTCAAACAAGGAGGACGTACCTGATACACAGCCCTTTGTCAAGCTCTCACGGATCTGGGATTTCGAAGGTGCCAATACGACAACGCCGTATTCCTGCTCGAGTCGAAGGATGGAAAGGTGATCTTGGCGATTCATGTCAACGACTGTACGATCACGGGCACTTCACAGCCGCTGTTGGATTGATACAAGAAGCTGATCAACGCGAAGTACGCGATGACCGACCTAGGACCCATCAGTTGGCTATTGGGAATTCAGGCGAAGAGGAACATGGAAGAACATACCATCACTCTATCCCAAGAGAGCTATATCGACTCGATCGTGGCGCGATTCAACTTCACTGACGCGAAGCCTGCTTCCATCCCTATGGATCCTAACACAAAATTCTCCCAAGCTCAATGCCCTACAACTCCGGAGGAGATAGCGAAGATGCGAAACATCCCATATCGCGAGGCGATTGGATCGTTGATGTACGCCGCAATTGGAACTCGACCGGACATAACATTTGCGGTCTCGACTCTTTCGCAGCTCCTCAAAAATCCTGGATGGGTTCACTGGGAAGCTGTGAAGAAGGTGTTTAAGTATTTGTTGGGCACGAAGAAGTGGGGGTTAACTTACGGAGCTGGGAAAGATGGCTTAGAGGGTTATACAGACGCGGATGGAGCCTCGCAGGATCATAGGCGAGCCATATCCGGTTATGCATTCTTGGTGAATGGGGGAGCGGTATCGTGGAGTTTGAGGAAACAGGAGCTGGTGACTTTGTCAACGGCGGAGGCGGAATATGTGGCTGCGACGCATGCAGCAAAGGAGGCGATTTGGCTTCGAAATTTCATTGGAGATGTCTTCGGCCCTATTCAAGGACCAACCACCCTACACCGCGATAATCAGTCAGCAATTGCGATGGCCTCGAACGGAGCGTTCAATGCACGCACCAAGCATATCGACATCCGTTACCATTTCATTCGTTTTGTTGTCGAAAACGGTACCCTTAAACTCGTCTACTGCCCTACCGACAATATGACTGCTGATACATTGACCAAACCGTTGCCGAGTCCTAAGGCGAAACATTTCGCAGCGCCGTTGGGTCTTGCCGCACCAAATTCGGCTTGAGGGGGAGTGTTGGAGTTAGCGTAAGACGTGAGGTGGCAAGCCATCATTGGTCCGGCATCGTGAGGACCGGATCATCATTTCTTTTATCTAATCTTTATTGTCTATCATATTAGCATTACCTTATTATCCTTATTATCGTAGGATTATGCTTTGACCTTACTGCTGTACCTTATATACTGGGATTTGTCTGCGACGTCTCCTTAATCAATCCATTTTATTCTTTCTCTAACTACTTAAATATAGCCTGAATTGTGGAACCATCCTCGACATGCAGAATCCGGAACTTGATCTTAAGCATGATAAAGAAAGAGATAAGGCAGACGTCTGCCTTGTCTCCGTTCTCAACAAGCTCTCGGAACTTTGAACCATGGCGACAGATATAATGCTTTACCCACGAGAAACATTCTTCGATGGGTTGAGATCAGGCGAATAAGGCGGAAGGTAGACCAGACAGACACCCCTGTTCAATTTCAGATCGTGAAAAAGCGGACAATATTGACAACCGACCGTGCAGCACAGAGTTCCTCCACACCTTCAACATGAGGAATGCGGCAATTGTCTAGGATGAGGACGCTGTTGGGTGCTGGATAAGGACTCGTCATCTGCAGAAGGCCTTCGAGCCATTCCATGAACTGATCTCCGTCATACGATCCCTTCTTGATATGGCTATAAATGAGCCCTGAAGCTGTAATCGCAGGGAGCACCGAGTATCTGTAGATTTATCAATAAAAGAAGAGCAGGCTAAGTCGAACAAATCAGTAGGCTACCTTGTACCGCGAACAAAACAGCATTGTTTCCATGCACGCAGGCCTTTGAGCGCCCACCCATTTGTGCGATATGTTGTCAAAATGTTGACCGCAGCCTCATCAGCTGCAACAAGATATTCGGAGGATACTGACCAATTTCTAAAGCAAATTCTCGCCGCCGGTCTTCGCATTGTTCAGCGGCCATACGGGAGAGCTAGTAGATGATCCCTAAGGTCGGACCAAGATCAACCGTGCCTTTTTAGACGAATAACCAAGACGCTTGAGAGTGCGTGAGATCGCAGACAGAGAAACTTCAACCCCCTGCATGTGTAGAAGCTGATCTTTATCTCATCCAGGTAGATGTTGGGCGAGGGGCGAGTGCTCAATGAGAGCCAAAATATAATGCACCAGGGCATTGGCTGTCAGCAAAAGTTCTCGAAATTTTTTGATTGCCCTCACCTGTGCCTGTGTCTGCTGAGGAGACAGTAGAGGGTGCCTTCCGATGAAGTCTCTAGAGCGGCAAACACGTCCAATTTTTATCCAGGTTCTTTTGACGTGTTGAACGGCGCTTGATAGATCACTCGTTGCTTCAAGTCAGGAGATGTTTCGGTGTCCAGGTCAAAGACCGAGGGCTTAGCCTAAGTCTGCACAACAAGCTGCCCCTATCAGTATCCATAAAATAATGGCATTCCAGTTCTCAAACCCAGCAGACTGGTTCATCTCTCGCTGGCAATGGCTCACACCCATGTTAATGAAGCGTTGCCGGATGCATCTATGGTGAAATCAACAACTGTTATCACTGGCGAGGTTGACTTGAAGCCTGCAGCCAAAACGCACCCATTCTTCTCAAGGTGAAGGCTTCAAAATAGGTACTGGGCCTCTCAAGCCCTGATTTATGAGGAAAGCAGGTGTTATTCCAAGAGTAAGTGGAACTGAATGAAACACATCTGTCTAGACTCAACCAAAGCGAATTATCGGTCAGGTGACTGAGTGCCGCGTTACCGGAATCCGGATCACCCCCAATTAGGATTGGATTTCCTCGAGCACTTGAATAGCTCCAGTGCGCTGATAAATGAATAAAAACTGGATGGTACATATTGTACAGTTATATTCTCAGACACATTATCGGGCCTTAAATGCTGTATTGTTGTGCTCTGGCAATGCCAATAAAATGAATTAGTTGCTGTACAGCCGAATGCCGCACTGATGGCATCTTCCATAAATAGTAGTCTGTTAAGGGTGAGTTTAAAGGTCTGAAATGGGCTGGGATTTCTTATCTCGACATTCTAACCTGTGAGTATCTACATCTGGCGAATTAGATTCATAATCTTGGGTTGTACTCGGATATGGCAAATACAAATGTACTTGATACTCAAACCAGGTCACTATATAAAGTGTAAACTCATTCTCAATAAGATCAGAAGCGCTGTAGGCCGCATCAGTTACCTGTACTAGCGCATAGAGGGGAAAAACTTACACAATCAACGGCGCGCATAACAACAGAAGTGTTATCCCATGGTCGAGAATTTGCATGGCAGTAAACACTAGAAATCTTCCGGACGCGCACTAAATGGTTAGGCTCATTGCGGAATATTCCGGCTCGAAAGTCAGGATATGAAGAGAAAGGATTGTTGAAAGGAGCCTCGATGGGCACAAAGTCATGGATAGCAACGTAGAATTCACCCTTGAATCTCCCTGCCTCCCATGTAAAGTGACGGAAGATGAGCCGGATTTGTCCAGGACAAAGCTCGCCACTGTCTTGTTGATAATAGACAAGGCTATGAGCCTCTGAGTGTGACGCCGACGAAAAGAGCTCGCCGCTATCAGATTGATATTGTGGGCACAGATATGCTTCCGCCGAAAAAAGAGGTTTGAAGCTGCTGGGAGACGGTAACTTGAATTGAGAAATGCAGATGACGAGTGCGGCGTGCACATCATTTGGCAGAGTTGTTGGGTTTGCTGAGAGACTGCAGGCCCCTGCGTGTAATCGATGGACCTTTGTATCTAGGTCAGGGAGGTTGAGTTGTAAGGAAATGGATGTCCAAGTACGACGTAGAATCTTGGGACAGCGAGGTGACGATACTAGCCGAATAAGGCTCGCACGTCGACAGAACATAGAGAGCGCCGTTTGTTCCATTTCTCCTACATATAGAGGTAAGTTAATTCCGTCTTTCTCAACAAAGGCGGAAGTTGACCAACCAATTTTCGAATTGGAGTTAAGAGATTGCAGTCGTCCAATGATGTGTTCCATCGAGAAAGCCCACGTACCATGCAACGGTCCGAAGGCCAGCAGTATGTCAGGAATATGAAGAGCATAATGGTGATTGGGCTTGAGCTTATAGTTGGGGAACAGGAGTGTGATAGAGGTAAGATAACGTTGCATGTAAAATTGGTAACCTTCTGTGTGGTGTGACGATGTCCGTCGAGATAGTCCCCAAGCAATCGCCATCGCGAGGTCCAACGTAGCATCGACCACCTTTTGCAAGCGTTCATCTTCTTTGATGTGACCGGAAGGTTTTCGCGTCGCCTTCAAACGTATGAGAGACACAGGAAGATCAAACTCAATGACGGTTCACCACTGATCAGCCTTCAACTTTCCATGTTCCTGGGAGCCAAAATTAAGTGGAAGGCTAGCCTGCCAACTAGGACGCTTCGTGTCACGAATACCCTCTCGGATCTTCTGGAGATCTGCTTTGCTCAGCAGCGGGGCTGTTACTTTGCTAGGTAGTGGAGGAGACATTGAAACTGCCAGCGGGGAAGTAGCTTCTTCATCTAGGTTGGAAAGGTCCGACTCAAGATGAATTTGCTCGAAGAGGTTGGTAAGTAAGAAATCCTCATCAAGATCTTCAACAAGATTGGTTTGCGAGAGGGGGGAGCTATCCTAAACATGGTATGGTTGAGGATCGCCGGTAGAAAGAAGGATAAGAGATAAAATACTCACCATCAACACCGCGATGTAATCCTTCTTCGTCTTTTGCCCAGACTTTGTAGCATGTACTATAACATTCTTCTCGGCACATAGTGCCTTAAGGACAGCTAATTTCAAACCTTTCAGCTGTTTGGAAGTGGGGTTCCCCTCCATCACACATCGCGCATGACTTAGCTCTTTCTCTGAAACCGCCTCTTCGTCGAGCTCCTCTTCCTTAGGAAGGTCGTTCATATTGAGGCCGAGCAGATCCCTGCAGTGACGGGGTATTAAACCAAGAAGGATGACATGAACTGCCTCGGTGATTGTCCATGCCGCTGGCTGCCAGTAGGGCAGCAACAAAAGGGCGGACCACCGTATACCGTTGTGTTTGAGATGTTTGGCTTGAGAGGTTTTCGAAGAAGAGTCCCGCCAAGCATTAGCAATGGATTCATGTTCCATTCGAGTGAGAGGTCGTGGCCATGTTGCAGGCTGAAGGTTGTGTATCGAGTCTCGATTAAGACGACAACGTGAACAGAAGAATTTCGAATTGTGGCCACAATTCCCCGTGACCTTCTTGGATGCCATTGTATCCGCAATGACAGGCACAAGCGCGGAGCGAGAAGTTCGACCCTCGGGATGAAGATATGTGCGGGAGTAGCGTACACCACGCTTGTATGACGCAACGAGATCGTTGATGAGTGGTAAGATGAAGTTGTTAGTTGCATCGACCGAAGGTTCGTGCGGCCCTGGAATAACTCCTGCAAGGTAGATATTCTCCTCCAGAGTACGAAGATGAGGTGGAAGACTGAGACAAGTCATGGCGATGGCACCAGAAGAAACTGCTTTTCCTGAAGCCTTGTTTAGACGTGGATTGTACCAATTGATGGAAAGTGCCCACACCAGACGCAGTTCATCGCCACCTGACGACAAGAAGGGGGCCCCTGAAGCATCTTTGAGGGCGTCGAGAGAAGGGGAAGAGACTATGTCAGTAATTTCTTCTGTGAACATCCTGGTCTTCATGTGAGTCTGGATGGCTTCCTCAATCCCAGGACGGGCCAACATAGATGCAACGTGGTCGTCAAAGTGATGATAATGGTAGGTTTTAACTGGTTTTGGAACACTAGTTGAAGTGTTCCCTCGAAAGCCCTTGGCAAGGGATTGGTTACAGGTTGAACCAAATTTTGAGCGTGTGCATCGTAGAGGATAGTGCGGGAGTGGAGAATCTGGTTTGAAGATTGGAGGGTATATAGCAGAGCAAGTTGGTAATGGGCAACATGCATAGGCAGTCGTAGATGGGTCGAGGTCGAAAAGTTTATATAGTGTTCAAATGTCTTCGCTGCAGTTCTCCTTTGACACTCTAGCCTTGGAAGCCAACACTTCCCTCGATTCTCCTCTTGATTGCGTGGCCGCCACCACAGCAGCATTCGAGATTTTGGTTGATACTGCAACGCTTCGCCGGGTGGATTCCCCATACAGATTTTGAACAAGGGCATCGAATGCGTTCAGGAGTACAGCTGGAGATACTTCTGTTAATATAGGTTCAAAAAACCGGTCTACCATAATGTAAGCGTAAGAATATAGGATCAGCTCCGTCTAGGGTATATATGGCATACCTAAATTATACAACGAAGGTTTGGTCAAGAACTCTCTACAAGGTTGAGATTGTGAGAGCAATTTAGCTTGACGTTCCTCAGCCACTTTCAGGCGAGTGTGGGCCGAATACGGTACATTTGAAGAAGCAGACACTAGTAGAAAAAAATTTCTTTAACAAAAGTAAATCTTATCAGACTATAATGTTCAAACCTTGTGACCCAGGTGATTTGGCTCTTGAATAGTCGTTGGGAAAATGGCCCAGAAGCATTGCTGTGGACGTGAGATCTACAAGCAGTGAGTAAACTTTGCATATCCAAATTTCAATATTGTGAGGGCTTACTGGATGATTGAATGAGGTGAAGAGACGTCCTCTGTGCCTTGGTACCCGATGTTGGTACTGATACTGGAGGTGGAGTAAGTAACTCCATGTTACGCATCCGTATCTCTCGGGCCTTTGACGAGGTTGATTTCTCTGTACAGGTAACGGACATTTGGTGAGCTCAGAGATAGAGAAGGAAAGCAAAAGGCTCACTTGGGGGCATAATTAATTTGTCAACTTAGACTGGAGCTTGTGAGCCATTTTATCTGAGTTTTGGATGGTGCGATATGCTTGCACATCGCTACTCTCGCAACTGACTCATTGATTTGACCTGTGTTGTATTTCGCCTCGCGACCTTCTGTTGGCTTGGATACCGAATGGCATGAATAGAATGAAAAGCTATCAAGTAAACCATTTTGTTCAGAACAAAGGGCGGAAATACAATGTTGCGGAGAATGAAAAATGAATACAAAACTGAGCGAGGAGAAGCAATCGATCCAAATTTGAGATCTCCAACCATCTTCTATCCTGTCTGCGGACGTAAATTTGATCCAGTTATGGTGAACAAGCGCAAGCGTAATGGCAGTCCAATAGAGAGATCAGAAGTCAAATTGTCCAAAATGGAGAAACAGGTAAGCCCCTTCGCTACTATTCTGCTCCACCTATCGCTTACCATCTTCCCAATAGTTTATTGAAGCTGCTCTTGGGCATACGGTCACAAAGCAAAACATTGAGCGTGCTTCTAAATCCACACTAAAGGCGCTTTGTGCTATTCTTCGCATTTGCGATGATGATAGCGCCAAAACGGCGTCCAAAGGCTGTAAGGGCGACCTTAGGACGAAGTCCTATGAGAGACCGG
>MU157966.1:0-18119 GCA_015657495.1 Crepidotus variabilis
CCATGCTGCCCAATTTCTCATTCAAAATTCGCAGATTTGGTTCATGTAGAAGTCCCCATAAGGTAAAATGTTCAATTTTGCAGCGGAAAGTATGTATTTCAGTTCTCCTGACCTCAGTTTTACATGTATTGGCCTGCTAAGTATCTCAAAATGTAGGTATTCATTTCTCAAAGCGAACAAAAACTTGACCATAAAATTCCCACGGTTATCGCCAGAGATATCCACTGTGCACTGCCAAAGTGCGGTTTTTCAATCATTGTAAGTGACTCCCAGTTCTATCAGCTATTCACAGTGCTTATAGACACTTTAATACACTTCAGAATGACCTCAAGTTTGTGTTACATGGTAAGAATGGCTCCTTTGCAACCAAAACACTCATTTTCGTACTGACACTTCAACTTTGCCTTTCAGTTAGGGGAATTGCCTTATTTGGCAATTCTCGTGACTGACTCAAGTCAGTCAAGAGGGGTTTCTGTCTCGGTCTCAATGCTCAAATGGTGAGCTCACTGGTACACATTTTAATTCATTTAGATTTCTGAAAAATATTGATAATTTCAAGCTATATCTTGTTGGTATGCTAGTCAATTTCGAGGACGGAATTGTGACTTTTCATCAGCAAATCCTGATTTTCTCGCATAGCATCCCATAGCAAGGGTCTGTTCTCCCATAGCAACCGGCTTTGATCGGCTAGCGCCCCATAGCACCATAGCACTGTGTACCTGTATGTAGTATACACTGGGATCTGTGTAGTGCTAGCTATATTTGTGGCCGTGCTTGATAGGACTCTAGATTTATAACTGTGCTTGACAGCACCCTGGAGTTATAATGCTAGTTGATAGCACAGGATATTCCTCCGTGCCCATTTGCTAGCTCTTCTAGTTCGTATTTCCTTAATGGGAAATTATGATCACTTTGATGTATTATCAAGATTGTTTGATACGTCTATCTAAAAGCTACTGCATTGCAGCCTAACTAAGTGTTAAAGCATAGAAGAATTCTTTATCGAAATATTTGTTCAAGTAGAACTCGGAGCAGAATGCTAAGCTAGTTTCTTTTGTGAGTCTCCGGTCAGCCATTTGCCCCAAGCGAGGAGTTACATCTGCAAGTGCCCGAATTTGATCAAGGGGAACAATATCTCCGATTATCCCCCCATTTGTTCGCTTTCCTTTCTTCAACACGTACAGGGAGGAGTTTGGGTCGGGAAAATGTCCTCGTGTTCCTGTGACAGAATCAGATTGGGGTATAATATCATATCGTTTCACATATGAGAGAAACCTATCCGTCACGTAATGTTCTGGAGGTTGTACGGCTGCAAATGCTGGAGGTGGCATGATAAGTCGGAATACTAGGACAAGATCAGCAATTGCATGGCCTAAAACATAGAAGCGATGCAGTTAGAACAGTAAATTTGCTATGATATTGATTTTTTACCTTGGATGCCGCTCATGGGCCATTTCTGCGAAGGGTCTAGGTTAAGGATAACTGAATCAACATGTCCCTGTGGCCAAGCTAAAGACGGTGGCTCAGCATTGATTGTGACTGGAGAGAGAAGCCCATGAGGAAAATGATAGGCCTTAGTTTGAAGCCGAAGCTTTTTCCATGCTTCGATATGAGTGAATGGTAGCTCTGAATCTTGTCGCGCAAGTCTTCGTCCTCCGATATTTGTGATAAACCCATCTGGCCGTAGACGGTTGAGATAGTCGACCAGGGCTGGACGAAGATCTGGTAGGTTGAATAAGGAAGCGGTGTCATCCACAGACATCCGCTTGAGGGGAGGATCACGAGAGAGGTGAATGACTACATTATCTGCGCATTTGAAAGTTCGTTTTGGGAATGGCGCCTGATTGAGAAGACCCCGATCCAGCATCTGGGATCGGTAGAAGTAGTTGGTTAAGGACCTAGATGGTGCAGACTGCTTGTAACCGCATGGCAAAATCGTGTCGAGAAGGTTGGTAGTAGAAGAGAGTAGAAGTTCATCGTCCTCGTCGTCAAGCTCATCATCATCTCCCATGTATACGGCACGGCCACCAAAATCCACGCCAGCAACCAACATGGATGTCGCCAGATTGAAATTGTTGATCTTATCGAGTCGGTCAAGATAGCAACAAATCTGAGGCTCGTACGATTGATTGTTACCAGAATCTGCGGGTTCTTTAACAACGCTGATATGAGCATGTTCAGTAACATCTGCCGTCCACTGGATCGGCACACCATTCAAGAGAAGGTTGGGAACGACGCTTTGCAGAAATTCCAATTTCGGAATTTGCCAATTTAGGATAGGTCCCTTTTTCCCTCGCCGAGCACCCGCGTCGAGGATGGCCTTCTTGTGTTGATGAAAAAGTTGTAGTGAGGCTTCAATTTGGCGGCACATGTTGTCATCGATGATCGTGGATTGTGCGAGATATCGAAAATCCAGAAGGGCTCGTATCGCAATCAGAAAGCCTGGGGATACAGCATCTGCGATGATGGACACAATGCAACGCTGCATGTCACGGTGATCTTGTCCCGTAACCTGCTTTAATGATGATATCCCCTCCTTGAAATGTTGGAAGCCAGTGCGAGGTTGGAGAATTGAGAATCGAAAATCGATCTCGTTGCTCCCAACTGCATGGATGCACCACTTGGCATCGTGGTCCCAAAACTGCTTGTGCCAGTGGTGGAGAGGTTCGGGAGTCAGAAAGGTGGACGGGTCGGAAAGCGGCCAGTCGCGCCAGAAAGGTAGTAAGACACCATTTAAGCGGTGCTTAAGAGCCTCTTTTTCAAAGGCCTCAAGGTCTGTGGGGTCGACTCGAGTTGAAATCTCGCGTAGTGTTGCCAGAGTTGAGGCGGCGGTGCGTAGAGGATGTTGAAAGGGGTCTCCAAATTCCTTGTATGTGGCTGTTGTGACCGAAGATGTTTTTCCACCAACACATGCGATGAGTGCTGATTCTGGTGTGTCAACAATGAAGGATGCGCAGGGCGTGAAACACCAACGCTGATTTCCGAGCGGGTCAGCCATGAGAACCCCCCACTGTGCGGCTACTTTAAGAGGCTTGAGGATAATATCGAGGCATTCGTGATAGAGACGTGCCTCTAAGACTCCACGAATCTTCTTCTTGGGATGAATGAACTTCGGGACAGGAAGCAGAGCGAGGAGCAGAAAAGCGTTGTTAGATGCCTTGTTTCGAAAGTCCATGAATATGTTTGCTAGGCTGATGAGTAGCAGATGGGCAACACGGTTTCCGGTCATGGTTGATATGTTGGTTTTATCTGAGGAAAGTACAGTGCCAAGGAGAGTTGCACCTTTTGGCAGCTGTTCCTATTAAAAACGGTTCAGAGGAGAAGAAATTTGAATAGAGCAGTACCCACCTGCATGTGCCACGCTGCCTCTCCAGAAAGCCATTCCGTATATGCTCTCATCAACCGGGCTGCACTTGCGAATAACTGGTAGCTACCAAACGAGACGTTGTCGCCCAGCAATGGGCTCCGCATTAGAGACTCTATACATTCCAGAGGATTGCGACGGTAAAGTGTGGTAGGCTTCTTAGTGGGGGTCGTAGTAGACACAGGTTCGGACACCCATCGAGGTCCAGCTGGAAGGATCTCTGCTCGAGAACGAAGGTCTTTTGCAGTGCGAAATGATAGGCCGATTTCTTTGATCTAAAATATGTAAGTCCTTAATCTAAAACAATAAATCAAGCACACTTACAATATCCAGTCCAAGAAATTCGTTTAAAGCTGCTACACTGAGCCCGCATGTCAGAAGAAAACGGACTAATTCCCATTCTTTCTGAGAAGCGTAAGGGTAGTACACATTCTTCACCCGCTTTGGTGCGTGTTCGTCTTGATTGAAGACTTCCATAAAGGTTGGGGCTTTCCCCTTAATGCTGTTGGTATTTGGGGAATAGGGAAAATCGACTCGGTAGAATGGTGATTTTGTGGTTGTTTCAGGTATCAAGGGCTCGGGATGTTCGTTTTCTACCCCAGTCTCGAGAGGGTCAACATCCATATTTATTTCATAAGGATCGTCTAGAGGGCTGTACAAAGGAGAATTTGGCGCTGGAGATGTATCATGAGATGAGGTGGACGGGCTGACAATTGGCGTGGAATTGTTGAAGTGCATGGCATTCTCGAACATATGTCGGCAGGGCGACTTGGGTTGACTAAGATGGTTTTGAACCTGGGCACCAGTCATAAATTTTTTGGCACAAATCGGACATCTAATGGGCTTGCTATGTCGAGTTGGAGGCATACGTACGTGGTGGATGGACGTCGAGGTTGAACAGAAAGGTTGGATTTGCTAATTTTAGACCAAAAGTATATTCGGTGTGTAACTCCTGAGCTATACTACTATACATTCTCAAGTAAATATTGCTCTCTTAACCGTTTTTACCTTTGACCCACAGATCGAAGTGTTTGTCCGTTTGAAAGATAAGAGACACCCGTTGACCTGTGACATGCCGGTTGAAATGAGAGACTTTGCTTGAGTCAAATATTACTAAGTCTCTGCTGCGCAATTCTAACACAAGCCCTGGGTCGCCTCCTTTCGTACTCACCTTCGACAATCGACCCTTTGGATGCTCCGACATGAAAGTTCATTCTGCTGCGTAGCCGAAGTAGTTGCCTGGCCTGGGTCTGCGTCTTTTTGAACTTGAAGCAAGCAATGCCTCTCTTCGAAAAGATCACCCTTCTTCTTGTAGGTGTGCTTCCTGCGTGTGGTTCTGTCGTCTTCTTGCTGTCGCCGCCCATCCTGGTGTCGTACCTGATCCTGATGCTGTTAATCCTGCTCCTGCTCCTCTTCGTCGTCGTCATCTACGACGAGGACGTCAACTGTTACCATTACTGCCACCTCCGCATAACCACCGGCAATACCGCCTCCACCAGCACCTCCTCCTCCATCATCGACATTAACACCTTCTCCACAAAGACCACCAACGGCTTCGCCAGCACCATCAGCACTAACAGGTCTAGCACGAGATCCGCCGCCTCTACTGGTGCCAGCGGACCTGGCACAAGCTCTGCTAACACCACCAGCGCTACCAGCGCTAGCCATTTCTCCTGCATCTCCAGGAGCCACAACCACAGCACCAGCAAAGCCTTGTTGTGGGCGAATGTTCAGTCTGATTCACTGCACCCGAGTTGCGCGAAGAGATCCTACAGAGCATCTTTCAGCTCAGCGGTGATTGTTTTGTTCTTTCCGCTAGCCGAAAGTGGATGGACCTTGGTGGGTTTGACAGGGAGTTGAAGCCTTGAAGTTTTCGTCTTGAACCACATGAGAAAATGGACTTGAGGTAGGATAATGCTCGAATCTTCGTCACTGTGGCTTCACAAGCACTGACGATTGAGCTGTACGCAGGCATTTCCGCGGTAAGGCTACTGTAGAAGATGAGGTCCACAGGCGCAAAGTACGCAAATGCGAGAAGGCCGCGGGCAAGGGGGACTAGGCGTGCTTCCGTATTGCGTGCAAGATGATATGGGTGCAAACCTGATAATCGAGTGAGAATGAGTACTCAAGGTCACAGTCTCGATATAAGATGTACGTACAATTTTGGCAGGGCGTCGCAGCCTTGAGCCACCCGCATCTTGACCTTTCACAATGCCCAGCATGAGGCGCCGTGTCAAAGGTTGATGTTCACAAATGACCTCTTCGACATGGGCCATCGTACCTTTACCAGTCAACCTTGTGCGACCCTCTCTTCTTCTTCGATGTTGTACGAAGGCCACTGATTGGTAAGACAGCTTCTTTAGCTTCTTGTACAAGCTTCTTCCGGATGATTTGAGCAGTAAAGGCAGTTAACGAAGTTCAATTAGACTTAACTGAGGTATATTGAAGATCTAACGAGTACAGGGGTGTATTGTTACACTGGTCAGAGAGTACATGTCCATCCTGACTCTTGTACCATAGCTGGATAATTGCAGCAGGTGTGAGTATTCTGTTCCGGAAGAAAGTCGGTGGCATACATTGAATGCTGAGCCGTTCCATTTAATTCTTTCGCTTTCCCATCCTTATCCTTCTCCAGTATTCTGAGCACTTGATGTAAGAAGCCCCCGATAGTCCAGTTTTGCAGTCTTGGAGCGCGAAAAAGATAAAGATCGGTTTCTCCTCGCGAGTGCGCCGTTTTGTGGACTTCTGTTTCTTCTGAGAAGACTCCGGCAGAGAAGGAAGGCCGACAGCTGCTGAACTTTTCCTCTTTCGAATAGTTGTCTAAGGTCCTGTGGGAGTTCGGAACTGTGAGGGAGAAGACGGTGAGTTGGGAAAGGTTTCAAGATCGCCGCGAGGTATCCGGAAATGCCGTGGTGTGGACGTTGAGCTCGAAGGGGTAGAGTTAGAGAACTGTGTTGTCAGGGGAACATTTTCAGAGTTGGACACTCTGAAAGAGCTCTAGGACGAGCGCAGTGGCATATGTGAGCGTTGTAGTTGAAGAGCACCCCAATACGGTTCGTTGACTAAGGGTAACACCTTCCATATCAGAAAATATCGCGTGACCTACGAGTTGGAACTGGTTTGACCCCTGCACGTGAAATTAGGCTAGGACGTTCTCTCATCATCTCAAGACCCGGATATCGTTCGTCTGGCGACGGAAACTAGAAAATATTGGCCATTTGCCCACAACAGGGCCTAGCGTGATCACTAACCTCTGTTTTCTTGAATCTACTTGTCGCGTGTCAACACCCAGTAATGTGAATTCGTGTAAGTCTCTCGAAGCACGAATATGTTTAGCCTTACCAAAAATACTTTTAGAGTCCAATGGCTAGGTGAAGCAAGCCTGTTGTCTAATTGAGCTCAGATGGTAGCGGATCAAGGTTGGTCAGATAATGTTGTAGTGTTTCGTTGAATGTTGACTCAGTTGGCTCAGAAACGCAAACAGTTGGAATAATTTCAGAGCGTAACGTCCATAGGTGTGTATTTTATTGGCCTTGAAGAATTCGTATACTAACCTATATTTGAAGATCGTTTGCGTTGCCTCTCAATTCTGGTCAATCTCGATGCATTAGTCGGTCGTGCCCAGGAAGAATCATCATCCCCTCGGTTATCTTTGGTTATGAACTCAAAAAACCTCTGGTCTCTTTTGTTAAACCCTGAAATCGTCGCGCCAGAGTATTGCTTCAGGGACGCTGCAAGAGAGATGTAGGAGGGCATGAGTGTTGCTATCATCCAACAAGAACCTGGTATGTTAATATTCCCTCAAGTGATGCATGGTTAAGGGACTTATGTTTATCGTTTCAGATTCCCTCCAAGTTTTTTTTTTTTCCAAAACGGCTTCAGCCGGAGGAGGCTATGAATGAAGAGACGCGATCAGCGAGAAAAAAGACGACATGACGATCGGCAGAAAGGAACAAGAGTGTGATCTGGGCTTGTGGCTATCGATAAGAAGTAAGATTCTCATCTGAGCTGTAAATTGAGACTATATTGACGGCTTTGAAGTGCTTGGAACGAAATTTATGAAGTTTCGGTGGCCATCACAAATATGACTGGGCCTTAAATAGTGACGAGCATTCTGAGAAGTACCAAGACGTGAGTGCTTTAACTTAGTACATTTTCAAGGATATTCACTCTTTTTCGCAGGTTTTTGAACCCTCCGAGATCAAGAAACAAGCGTTAACGGACGATGACATTCCTGAACAAATACAGCTCAAGACTTCCGCCGTCTCCGACAAATCTACCCCTTCTCTTTTCTTTCATTTAACCGAAGAAGACTTCGGGGATGCTGCCATATGGATTACCCGACAACTCTCAGAATCTCAAAGTAGAAGAGCGTGAATTTCTTCTGTTGCGATGGCAAGCTTCGCAGCCAGCCAAAGTCGCGCTATCAACCCAACTAGGCTTAGCTTTTTGCAATGCGGTGGCTCAATTGTCGCGATAGAGGATGGATGGATGGAGGCGACGATGGGTAAATTACGAGAGACTGGTGAGGAGGACGATGTCTTGTGGACAAAGACCTTGGTACACATAGGGCCAAATCTGTCCTCGCTAGCATCAGAATCGACGCCCAAGCATCTTCTCCAGGTTCATGCCTTATCACATCGTCTATCCTTTCCTCAACAGTGACCTTTTGCACCAGTCATCATAACCAGCTATGGATACGGTTAGCGTGGTTCTTCCTCCTCCAAATCTGGCTCGGGATCTGTGGGGTCCTTGACCGCCTCTGAAACACGCACAAGCTTTCTCTCACCGCCGCCTCCAAGAACAAGCGCGTTCGGTTCATCAGCGACTGGAAGTCGTTCAGAAGCACCAGCCTACACCAGCGCCTCTTACACCGAGACACCGAACACGTACTCAAATACCAACACTTGGACTCGTGAGACCTACACGCACTTGGGTACTGGATCACACACAACTCCAAACCCCGATTCAAAGTTTTTCAGTACCGAAGAAACCTTCAGCATTATTACCCCGACTTTGAATCTCCGAAAGCCGACAACTCAGACGTCTCCTCGATCACCACTCACCTCTGTTCGCAACACCGTTAATTTGTGCAAAGAACAAACACCAGCTTCGGCAAGGACAGACCGAACCTCTGTTTCGCCCTGATCTCCTCCTCTTTCACCACCTCCCCGCGATGACAATGATACAAGCCGTAATTATTCAGGTCCTATAACTCACACCAGGCATCCACCGTCGATCTTGTCGGGAAGGGTTCCAAATGGCAGCGCGCCGCAACCGACACATCCACAATCACCTGTTGAAAACAGGGATCCACATGCTGGGATCGACTTTACTGCTCGACCTCTACCCTCGGTGCGTTATACAACCTGATTATAGATCGTGACATATTGATCAGAGGTTTGTTTGTGTGTCTAGGTGCCACCAACGGCTGCACACATCCCTTCTGAGGACGAGTTTTTCGTGATTGAAGGTCGCCAGAAAAGGATCAGCCATGAATATCTGAAAAACCATTTCTTCAATGAAGGCCGAGTTTCGGAAGAACAAGCTCTCTACATCCTGGAGCAAGCGACCAATGTTCTATCAAGAGAACCAAATATGGTGTCGGTGAAGAGTCCAGTTACAAGTCCAGTTACAAGTGAGCATTCTCATGCCTTATCTCCGTACTTGTATGCTCAATGGACATCTAGTATGTGGTGATATTCATGGGCAATACGTAAGATTCTCCGTGGCCGAATCGCTAGCAACAATTGTAACCTTCGTTCTGGTCGCAGTATGTCGCCAAGTTCTGTACCCAGAGGTTCGTAACATCATTTAAGTCCTACTACTGGGTGCTCATATCTATGACCAGTACCTCTCCACCGGAATACTGGTCGCTGGCGTCAAGGCAGGATCTCTTCACCAAGGCCACTTCAACGCGAATCAGTACAACTATCTCGAAGGCAACGTTTCTGTGCCAGGATTCAATAAGCCTATTCTTCTCATAGGCCGAAAGAATATGAATAGGGCAGTGCAAGGAGACGTGGTCGTTGTCGAAGTTTTCGATGAGAAGGAATGGAAAGCACCCGCTGACGAGGTTGTTGACCAAGAATCAACTCTAAAGGATGACAATGCAGAAGAGTCAGAAGGCGAAGGTGACGCAGAAAAAAGCGGACAGCTAAGAGAAAAAGAGGCGAAAATGGTTAAAGTAGAGAAGATAGCCTCTCTGCGGTCGCTGGAGAGGCTGCCTACTGGTAGAATCGTTGGTGTCATCAAACGCAACTGGAGGGCGTATGTCTGCCATATCGAAAACACCTCTCTCACATCGTCCAATTCGACTTCTCTATCCATCCAAACTGTCTTTGCCACCCCGGTGTCAAGACTCCTACCTCGCATTCGCCTTCGAACGCGTCAAGCGCCTACCCTCCTAAATCAGAAGATTCTCATCACTATCGACCGGTGGGATGCCACATCAAGATATCCAGAAGGGCATTTCGTAAGAGCTCTTGGTCGTGCAGAAACTAAAGAAGCTGAGCAAGAGAGCTTGCTGTTAGAGTTTGAGGTGCCATACCGGCCTTTCGGAAAAGCAATCTTAGATTGTTTACCGCAACAGGGCGAACAATGGGTTGTCCCGCCGAAAACGGAGAGTAGTAAGGAATGGAAGGATAGGGAAGATCTACGCGGTTTGAATATCTGCAGCATCGATCTACCAGGTATGTTTTGACCTGATATCACTGATTTAATGCGACGGCTGACAATTTCTCAGGTTGCCAAGATATCGACGATGCTCTCCATGCTCGTGTCTTACCAAACGGCAACGTCGAAGCTGGTGTTCGTAAGTAACTTCAATCAGTGTCTCTATAGACCTAAAATTCATTCAACGACCTGATGAAGATGTTTGAAGTGGGCGGTTCTTTGAAGGAGAGCACGTATCTCTTCTTGGGAGATTACGTCGACCGCGGAGACTTTGGTATTGAAGTGCGCTCCTCTCCATCATATCCTCTGACCTTTGCCTTGACATGTGCTCAATTTCTTCAGTGTCTGTTGTATCTTTATTCCCTCAAAACTGCCCACCCAAAAAACATTCTGTTGCTACGAGGCAACCATGAGTGCCGCCATCTCACTGAGTATTTCACCTTCAAGAAAGAGTGTTCGTCTGCTTGGGTCACATTGTGTCATAATCGGCATCACTCAACTCCACTTTTCCGCACATATAGATCTACATAAGTACTCTGAGAACATGTACGAGGCATGCGTGCGGTCATTCTGCGCGCTTCCGATAGCTGCCTTGATGGATGGCAAATTCTTCTGTGTACATGGTGGCCTTTCGCCACAATTGATGACATTGAAGGACCTGGAAAATGTCTGTTTTGATTTCTTCTACGGATTTCTGCTTTTATGCTGACATTACGACGACAGTTGAACAGGCATCAAGAGCCCGGAGCTCATGGTCTACTTTGTGATCTTTTGTGGTCAGAACTGATATCAAATTTCGGCTCAGAGACCGAACCACAGCCGAAAGGTTTAGGACTCGATCGTGGTACAACGTTCACTCACAATGCAACTCGAGGATGTTCATGATTTTACACGCAAGTTGCTTTCTATGATTCATGCCTGTCAGTTCACCTAAACTAACCCTTTTCTGTCCCTTTAGCTAGATACGAAGCCGTGTGCCAGTTCCTCGAGTGGAATGGTCTTCTGACCGTTATCTGTGGACATGAAGCTCAAGATGCAGGCTACACTATCTATCGCAAAACACCAAAACGCAAATTCCCCTCTGTGATCACCATCTTTTCTGCTCCGAACTACCTCGACGTATCCCATAACCGTGGGGCCATCCTCAAATATACAAACAAGAATATCACGATTCGGCAGCACAATTCTTCGTCGGGTCCGTATTGGCTACCGAACTTTATGGACGCATTTACTTGGAGTTTACCATTTTTGGGGCTAAAGAGTAAGTCCTACTACCTCACCGCGGCTTACTGATACAAACTGATTCTATTGATTAAACAGCTACTGAGATGTTGTTTGCCGTTCTGAATACATGCACTCAAGAAGAGCTTGCAGAATCAAATAGCGAAGAGGAAACAGTTGGGACGGACAATCTAGCAGCCAGAAGACAACTCTTTAAGAGCAAGATTAT
The DNA here is from genome assembly GCA_015657495.1 of Crepidotus variabilis. Taxonomy (NCBI): domain Eukaryota; kingdom Fungi; phylum Basidiomycota; class Agaricomycetes; order Agaricales; family Crepidotaceae; genus Crepidotus; species Crepidotus variabilis. The sequence goes on from MU157966.1 coordinate 11,490, forward strand.
GGCTGTTGGCCGTATGCAAAAAGTCTTCCAATTGCCCAGGTATGTCATCATTTTGCCTGCACCGTACGAAACGGAACATTGAAAATTCGCTCTCTTATAGGGAAGAATCGGAGAATGCTATTGAACTGGAACCTGGGTCACTAACAACCAGTACCCGTGGCTTGGACGCTCTTGGCGTGCAAGGCAACCGGCTTAACATATCCATCAGGACATTCGACGATGCGTATGTCACACCCCCATCCAACTATCCTACTGCTTTACTGACTAGCTCTCTTCCTCTAGCCGTCGTGTTGATCTTGCAAACGAACGCCTACCAGACTTCGACCCAAACCGGCCCGTCGCATTGTTCGAAGACGCGTAGAAGGGTTCGAGCAAGGCTCCAAGAATCCGATGGGGTTTCAGGCGCTGATACGTCTTTGATTACGCCCACTAGGCCTCTATCGCAGGGTGTCAGGGAGAAAGTGAGCAAACTAAGCCGAAGTAGTTTAAGTTTACCTCCCTCGATTGATCTGAATGAATTCAGTCCATGTGCTGGGAGCAAAGATCCTGTAAGTGTATATCTTTATCTGAGGCCGAAGCTTAAAAGTTTAACCATATCTATTATCACAGCCCACCCATATTGGCCTCCTGTGGTACCTTAACGTCCACGCTTTGCCTCCATATCGCTGGCAACGCTGTCAAGCGCTTCTGTGTCCCCACATGTTACTGCTCTTGTGGCTTTCACCTGGTGGAGGACGTGGTATCGTGGCTCTCGACCTATTAAATTGTACGAGCGTTCAATCGGCACTGTCTCAAATCACCGATCCGCTCCAGATGATGTCGGTACACTTGCAGCCAGGCATCATAGTGGCGAAGTAGGAGGGCAACCTCTGATGGATATGTTGGTACCTTTCCAGATGATGTACGCAGATAGAGGAGAGAGATTAGGAGCAGAGAGTTTGCTCGAGCGTCAAAACAGGGTTTGGTATGTCTATTGCTTTGGTATATATCTGAGGAAGTTTCTGAGTTTCTTGACTATCGACAGTACCAGCGGCCACACCAGCAATGGATCTCGCTCTACGGTCTTCGTTCCACCTCTCAGTACACTTCCAGACATCGCAGACTACAACTCCTCACCTTCTGATCTTTCTAAGGCAGTCGTCCATCGTTTTGTCTCACCAAGTCGTATCGTTGATGACAACGTTATTCGCAATCAGGAATATAACTACCCTGGAAATTGACGAGTCATCACTCCAAGTCGCAGACGAAGATGTAGTGATTCCATGATGGATCTGGATGATGAGTTTAGAGAGGTCGTTAGCCGAGCAGGAGAATCTGGTGATATGTTTGGTGGTTTGCTTGTAATGATCTCAAGTGGATCTTCGTTTGGAAGGAACATCTTCGTGACATTACCACCAAGCACTGGACGAGGAAGCGATCGAGCTCGTTCAGAGATCAGTGACGAGAGTTTCTTCAGACGGACTAACACTCCCTTGTGTCTTCCACCTATTTCTCTCAAACCTCATTCACTTTATCGGACATCGCCTCGGAGAAGTATATCAGCGCCTCGCTGGCCAGCACGGAATACGAGACCGTCGCAGTCATCCAAATTTCAAGGGCCAGCTCAATCCGCTCTTTCCAGTCTCTTCAAACCATCTTGGACTACCTTAGCGTAGATGATGGAAAGTCGGATTCAAGCTACAGGACGGCATCTGAACCTGAGGTTGGATCTGATTATCGGACTGCCTTGGAACCTGATGAGCCAGCTTTAGCATCGGTGTATGTCCCAGCGCCCACTTTCGAGTTGTCGCAGACCCCACCAGAGAGCCAGCTCAACACAGAGACGGATAGCGAGTTCTACGTCCCGTCTTCTTCGAGAATCCCTGGTATTTGATCCTTGAGGTCCTTAAGTGACCGTTCACCATCTCCGTCGGTGTTTTTGGAGTTGTTACCAGAGGAAGTGTCATTACCGCCTTCAGCGCCTGCATCGTTGGTTGTTATCACCCAGCCATTACCAAGCTTGACTCCATCACCTTTGTTAGGGTCTATCGATTTGACGCCCAGGCAGCAGCGACGTTCTGCAACCCCATCATTAGCAAGTTCTCCTTGGATACCCGAATTTAATTATTCGCCAGCTGAGTCGCCACCAGAGATCTCGCGATCACTGGCAAGTTTGCCTTCGCTGCCACCTCTGCCTCCGTCGCCTTCACCACCGTTTTCGAGGCCTTTGCCACCATCTTCAAGACCATCGCCACCATCTTCACATCCTTCACCACCACCAGCACTTCCTTCTCGCTCCCTTTCGTTGACGCTTACTCCCACACCTCTTTAACTTTCTGAAGAAGAAGTTGCAACGCCAACTCCCTTGTATATCCCTCCACCCACACCAACGGAATCCGATAGTCTCGCTGCTGCCGATGGAATTTAGAATCTGGAGGACGAAGAGAGGGTTCGGGGCTCTAAGTCCATCAGGTCCAAGGTTCTAAATTCCGAAGCTGTCGTCGGAGGTGCTGGCAGGCGAATGCGGAGTGTATAAGTGTTGGACTGGACTTGGACCTCAACTTGGGCGTTGACGTCGACAATGTACGACTCCTAGTACATGGAATACTGGTACTCAAGTGGGCCAAATCCTATCTCGTCTAGTTTGAAAGGTCGATTGATATTGAGCTTGCACTGCTTTAAGATTTACCAACACCAATCCCACTTCACCCATATTGCTTCACCAACGGCGCCCTGGCTCTCGCAGACACGCAATGATGTAATCCGTATAACCCTTGTAATTGCGTGGTTGCTCGTCACATATACAACCTCAGACAGTCGTTATTTGCCGACATCGCCATCGTTCTTGCCTTAGAAGCAATTTTCACTTAGCGAAGGGCTCGTCTCATTGAAGTTGGTGGTGTATGATCTACTCCCCAAGGTATGGTTTTTCTTGTTTTCGAAGAATTCATATGCTGACATATATTTGAGAAGAACATTCCTCTTCCAGTAAATCTCAACGCCCCCGTCGGACGAAGTGAGATCGGCCAGTCAAAGCCGTTCGCACTCAACTTCAGAGCAAAGAAAGTCGACTTTGAGGAGACGTAATGGGCAAGCGTGTCGATTTCTGGGCACTGGAATCGGCGACACAATTGCTAACCCGAAGACAATGTCCTTCATTACTCAGACCATCGCCGCCAGAAAGGGTGATGTTGCGAAGATCATTGACGACGCCACCTATAATCGTTTGAAAGCATCTCCCGGCATGACTATTCGAGAGTCCTTTGAAAGCAAAATCGAACGTGAACTCAATCTGGCTCGAGACAAATCAGGTAAACATGCGCAGGAACATTGAAGGAGGACAACAACCTCAAGCCAATGGTGGTTACTAGAGCCTGCGGGCATCGTCGGCAGGTTGATGAATTCGGGAAGCGATTGGTTCTCGTCAAGAACCTCAAGACAGTATCACGCTGAACTTCTGTACACTTCCAAATCAATCGTTGAACCTGCGATCCAAACAACTCTCGATATCTTCCATTAGGTCGGTGTTTCCAGTAAAAGTGTCGCTCGGTGTTCCTTGTCTCAAGGAAATCATCAATGTCGCTACCAACACCAAAACTCCTTGAATCTGATACTGCCGTAGAGAAGGCGGGTACTCTGGCGAAGAACATTTAGCAGGAGTTGGTGAAGACCTTACATTGCTTAGCTTTCGAAGACGAAGGGAATATGATCTTGCCTAAGTGTCTATCGCAGGGCTTGGCACACTTACTTTTCTTACTTTCTACCTGACAATATTTGCCATCTATTCCCTTCTTTGGATTCCACACTACTATCTACTTAGTAGAACTTGCCGTGCTTCTTTGCCAGTGTGGGTGTTTGAATATCATGGTTAAAGTTGTCAAATCATGTGACGTTGTCCACGATTGATAAGGTTCTGTTTGGACTTCTCCTGCTTCACTCCTTACCATTCCTGTTCTACGTCTTCTGTATCTATATATCTGAGTATTGTAAGGATGAAGACCATGCAAACCCTCTAGCTTATGTTTGTCTTGGTTTAGGTATCCATATATCACGTCGAGAGGACGCCGGTCATGTCATCAAGTAGTTCACCAAGCCACCACTCTCCGGCCCTATCCCAAGGTTCTGCAACCAGTTCCAGGTCATGCGGAGCAATGAATGTGCTTGGACTTGTAAGTAGTACTTCTGGATCTATGTTTCATCTTGGTATTTACTGACACGTACTATTTCAGAAATGCCCAAAGAAATTCGAATCTGATAAAGAGGCTCGTCTCCTCTGGGCGGAGGCGAAGAATGCGAGAGCAAGCTATGAGAGAATCAAAACAGACAAACTTCGCGAGCTCGAAATCATATTGCAGTCCATACAGACAACCGAAAACGCTTTGAACGAGGCCGATCATTTCATTGGGAAGCTGTACTATGTCATCAAAAAGTCGGGTTTGAAGCCCCCACCCTTCTCGGGCGATGTTCACGACACCAACAGCTGTGAGTGCCACCATTTTTTGGAAATATGCGCTTGGTCTCATTTTTGCCCTGAGATATAGACACGCACACCATCGAATTCAATGATGACCAGTACTTGGGTGTAACGTTAGACTGAAGCATGGTTCAGTGCCGAGCCAGCGTTGCTGTGGATATCTGCTCTTCAGATGTAGACCGCCCTTGCCTGCATATGTATTCCTACCTTCAGCAATGGAATGTGTTGGATAATATTCTTTAGACAGCGGCAGGGACACCAATCAACCCTTTACTCCACTATCGTGTCTCCAGGGTGTCTCCAGGGACCGGACCTTAGGATCTCGGCACGGAGAATAGAGAGGCTCCTTATAAGCTTCAAAATCAACCAACCCTCCCACGTCCAGTCTTTTCCTCTTTTTACACCTTCGTCTCTCTGTGTTGCCGCCTTACCAAGTTGAACCAACCCTCCAGTTATGCCGCTGATGTCCCAACCAATAACTGACAACCCAAATGCTGCAAGACACAAACCTATCCAAAGCAACCGTAATTCTGCTCGTAAACCTTTTCCTCCACTTTTTCATTTCGTTTCTTTATTTTATTTTATTTTGCTCTAGAACGTCAGCAAGGCCAGTCAAGGGCTACACCACCTGGTCAAAAAGGTACAACGAAGCATCTCTCTTCTATTATGCTATGTTGGATGTTGAATTCTCTACTAGAAAACCTACCACCGACGGCTTCCACTATACCTAATGCGCGTCCAGTTCGTGAGGGAGCCGGAAGAAACATGGCCAAGCTCATCCAACAAGAAAGGCTTGACTCTGACGACGAGGACCTGTCGTTGAAAAAACGAAAGCGAGGTCGTCGTGAAACCACTGCCGTTTCTAGCACACTGACCATTGGAGTTCCAGCAAGTACTGCAGAAAATCCGATGGCACCCCCGAAAAAGAAGCAAAGGAATAAGGTCCTACGATTCCTATCTATACGAGTTCAACCATGTTAACATTTCTTTCTCATCAGGCTTCTGGAGGGCAAGCTGGTACAGCCTTGCGTCCCTTTGATTCGTCTCTTATGGGTGCACCTGTACCCACTAACGTCGAGCCTCCAAGAGGCCAATTCAATTCAGTTCATTCCTCAACTCCCAACGCTCAGGTCTTGGACAATAGAGGTAACCTTACTCCATCAACACCTGGCGCAGTTATGACACAATCGACAGCAGCTCTACCAACCATGACTACTCATGTGCCTTCTGCTCATATGCATGCAGTCGGCCACACTTATTCTTCTTTCCAACAGTCACCTCCAATGCCAACGCCAGACATATTGGCCTCTCAACAATCCTATCCGACCAATTATCAACCCACTGCTGTTGTGTCCAATGGTAATCAACATCAAGAACAGTCTACCATGTTGTCTTTCAACTTTAACAACACCACCTCAACTCAGGGCTTCGCCTTTGGTGATGAACAACAGCAACAGCACTTCGACGATCTTTTCGACGGCTTGGCAGGCCAGGGTCAGGATTTTGGAATGATGTCATCCGACTTCAGCTATCAAGATCGTAATCTTCCTGCAGATGCCGGCAAAACGGACCTCATGCTTCCTTCTGTTAACTCGGGTACAAACGAAGAGGAGAACAGTGAGACTGAAAACGATGAAGACGAAGAGCAAAGAAAAGGGGATGAAGGCCAAGCAGCTGGTGATGAGCTTTCGGAAACTGGCATGTGTATCACGTTCTTCATTTAGTTATAAACTCATTTTCCCCCAGAGGATGACGACGACGATGTCGCCTCTCAGCGTAATGTCAGAGGTCAGTAACACCTATCCTTTGGTGGCATCGTATTCTTACTTTGACATTCTAGGCAATATGCCTGAGTTATGTGGATCCGAGTTCTGCCCGTAGGGTAGACTCGGTCATTTCCAATCTTGAGGCAGTATTTTTTTTCGTTCTTTTACCCCGAGCGTTTTCCGTCCCCAGTCACATGATTATTCCCACCCCTAAAACTTTTCAGTTTCTATGGAGGGCTCAGCGAGCGTTTTCCGTCCCCAGTCACATGATTATTCTCACCCTCAGAATTTTTTTCTTTTCTATAGGCACTGCTCCGAGCGTTTTTCATCCCCAGTCACATGATACATTGTTTATAAAAGCTGTTTATTGAAGTCCGTAATTACACACAAATGAACCAAGCAAGCTATAAT
>MU157967.1:0-44388 GCA_015657495.1 Crepidotus variabilis
ACGTGTTGATGAGTCTAGCAGTTAAAAATAAGTTGCGTGGTGCTGCGAGAGTTTGCGTGGAGTTGGGGGCAACTTGCAACCATTTTGAGTGGTGGTTGCGTGGTGGTTGCGTGGTGGTTGCGTGGTGGTTGCGTGATGGTTGCATGGCAGTTGCATCACACTGCGAGTCTTGCGTGGTGTTGCAAGAGCTTGCGTGAATATTGCGGGTGATCTGCGTTTGAGTTGCGTAACGTTAAGGTAACTTGCTTACCTTGATAGATATCAGTATTGTTCAAAATTTATACTACTAGTAGGTCCTCCCATACATTGTTTCTAATTGCCAAAGCTGTACCTTGAAGTAACAAAAGGCGGTGTCACCACTTGACATTGGATGATACATGTTTTATCATGATGTTTCCTGACATGAAGATCTATTCAATGACGGACTTTGTGACAGCAGTCCTAATATTATCTTCTGTATATTTATTGCGACAGAGAGTATTACCTCGAGACTTTCGGTAAGAGGCGTCGCAGAGCGTCTAAGTCACGGCCCACGGGAAAGTGAAAACGAGCGCCTAAAGTGAGTTCTCCTATTCGTACATAGGCGTAGAAAGTACAAAAAATATCAGTATTCAATAAAATATAGCTGTTTACAGCTGACGCGGACTGTTTTAGGCAGATAATCCAATACACATTACCCAACTTGCGTGGTGTTAATTGTACTTGCGAAAATCTGCGGGTCACGCAAGCACGCAAGGCCACGTTTGTGCCACAGCAAAATCTCGTTGCCCGTTTCAAAGGTGTCAACATCACCGATTGTTCTGACGAGCAAAAGGTCACTCGTATCAGAGATATCAACTTTCAAGGATTCGCAACCCTTTTGACTCTCGCTGGCCTTCACGATTTCACAAACCTCGCAGTGTATCGAATCCGAGATGTCCTCGAGGTGGACCCAGACTATCACTACGAAGGGTTCACCGATGTTGGTGCACTCTTCAACATCGGAATTCTTCCAGCTGAGGTATGGATCACGAGGTGCGCTAAAATCTTGTATTGTTTGTCAAAGGTGAATGGCGAAGGAACCGTGCAGAACGATATGGTTGGTGGGAAGCACTGGAAAGGCAGAAAAGGGTTTTCGTTGGGGAGGTGGAATTTTTGGAAAGAGAGATTGAATGTGATAGCAGTATCCGAGCAAGCGAGTGAATGCACTCGTCTTATCGCCAGGAAAATGAAGGCGAACATGGTCGCAGCTGAGGAGGATTACAGTACTTAGCTCCAATATGCGCTCCCCGTAATGAGGCTGTCAGGATCTTGACCGGAGATCTTCCCGCTGAAGAGAAGTAGAAATTTGTGTGGCACTCAGATTGATTGTCAAGTAGATTAATATGCAAGTCAGTGTGCGCCTTTGCTCGTCCCGGTGGTTCAGGGGCTAACGGATGCGAGAAGTCACACTCACATGACCGTTCCACTATGACAGTGACAGTGACACGATTTTTGGTTGGCCCTCGTTCTCTTCACCGTATCTGCGTTCTCGATGAGTGCCTTACTGTCCAGCCCAAGCCACATATTTTGGACTGCGAAGCTTAGCCATAGTCAGAAGAGAGAATCACCGAAGTGAGTACGAATTCTTGTGATACCCAAGGTTTATATTTTGGTCGATCTTGTCAGGTTCATTTAGTACCACAAAAGGTGTCGTTAGTGGTAAGAATTGAACGTTGAACGCTTGAGCGTTTCGGAGGTGCTGCGACTGCATATACGAACATCTTCATCTCACAAGCACAGGCTCATTTCCCCCGAAGTCTCTACTCTTTAGCTCTTGCTATGCCCCACTCTACCTTGCGTCCAAGGCAGTTCTCTCCATTGCGAATCGTTGCCAACTTGCGTCCATACGGCCATCGGCGAGAATTATGCATATTTGGCATTTTTTCCTTCTCTAACACGCATATGCGTGTGTTTTCTTTTCATTTCGTCGTTCTCTTTACTTCGCAACTCTCGCTGATTTGCTTTACCCGTCTAGACTGAATCCCTGCGTTTCAAGCCACATTTGCTATGCGAATGGACCTGGAACCATGGGCGCGGTGGCCGCTTGTATTTACCCTCGGTATGAGCAATCCGTAAGGGAAGATTAGGTCAAATTGGTATGTTAATTTCATCTGGTATACCCTTCCCTGTCAACTCCAAACCAGCATATATGCATCATTCTGTTGACCTTTCTGGCTCTCTACTTTCGCTGACTCATTTCTCCTCTAGATTGTAACTCCTGGTCTCTTCCCGCAATGGGAATCGCACCATTCCCGTTACCATTGTGGCGTGACTTTGGCCGGGGCTACTTGATACTTAGCGCAGGGGTTCAAGTGCAATTCTAAAAGTCTCCGTACGTGGTTCTCGTTTTCATATCTTACACTCCTCGCATGTCTTATTTCCTCGAACATGAGAACGCGCTTTCATGTTCGCTCTCCCTTCTTCCGTCATTCGTGGCCACTGCTTCCTCGATGCGTCACCTTGAGGTCTACGCTATAACATGTTTCAAAGACCTCTGATCGAATGCAAAATGCTACGTCAGGCTACGTCTCGTTCTTCGCTCCCTTGGAGAGCTGCATACACTTATTGCATCGGATTCCTTGATCTACCCTTCTCGCCGCGTCTACGCTCGTTTCTATAACTTTACCTCAGTGTTCTATTTTCTTATCTCGAAATCTTCGCTAACGAGTTCACTCAGGTCTACTGGCTCTCCTATGAGCGAATCTATCACGCTACCAATACTTGCTATACTTTCGAGGCGCTGCTCTCAGGTTCAACTTCTAGTTGGCCATCAAACTGTGGATGATTATGGGCCGCCGGGACACGATAAGCCGTACAAACCAAGCTTTGAGGTTAGTTTTGTTTTAGGTCGTAGTTTCTACAGATATTTTTCCTCTTTCCAGTCTTACTACCCTTTCCTCCTGGATCGCGTCGTTTGTGTAAACTTTTGCTAATATATTTACTCACTTTTTAGTTTACTGCTGTCCAGTGTGAACGCTCTTCTTTGGTCCATGATGCAGGGCGCCACTACGAATACCTTTCGAATCCACAAATCTCTTGCTGGATTACCAAGATGAAATTCGAAATGATGGGAGATGGGACGATAGATTTCAGGAGATATCTACCGCGTTTCTTTGCTGCATCGTCGGCATCCTTGATAGGTGTTGTTCCCTTGAAATTCATCCTTTCAACGCTGCACACTTCAGGACATTTTGAAGCTGCTAAGCTTCATCTGAATTACTCTCTAACTCCGTTTGCTTTACTCTTAACATATTGTCGTGGTATTTCCGACCTTTTTTTCTCGTTTTGCCTGTATTGTCTTCGCTGATGCTTTTACTTCCTTCCCAGACCATTACTTGCTTCTTCTCCGTCGGGTTCGCTTCTGCAACGTTGTAGCTCCAAATAACACTCTGACAACGCTGTCTCCGAGCGGAGTGGTCATCTTCGTCCCAATTGTTTGATGTCGCTTCGTATTTATTTATTGTAGTGGCTATGACAATCTTACCAGGCGCCGAAGGCAGCAGATAATTCGCTAGTCCATGGACAAGTTGTTCAGGCTACTGCACTATTGTAAGCGCCGCCTGGGTTGCATGATACATCATTATCCTCACAATAACTTATCTTTAGATGGGGCAATCATCGATTTGTTATGGTTGTTGCTCGCCATGTAGGTATCAACACTGTAATAATATCTTCCTGTCTATTTTCTCATAGAAGCTCTCAAATCTGCTGGTTCTGCTCTACTAGATGGACCTCGGCTATGACGTCATAGAAACTCGATTTACTGGTAGCCATTCAATGTCGCTTACACTAGTATGAAATATATGATTGTTGACTGAATGGAAGAGATTGTTTGTGGAGAATCGCAGCTGAATTGATTCTCTATCCCTGACACCGTAGTACTACCAAACGCACAACCTACATAACCAAGACGCTCGTTCGTCCTGTCCCAGCTTTATCACGGGGTGGGTTGAGGCGTAGAAGAACCAATTGGCTTGCAATTGCAGCCACAGTTGCTAGGCGATTGAATCGGAATGTAGCCACTTGGACAGTCACAAATAATCGGGCAAGCTGGCTCTCGCTTGAAGTGTAAGGGCTCTGAGAACGATATTAGAATGTTTTAGGGATCGAGGCCAAGATACCATACGCGGGCTGGCTTGAACATTGAGCACTGTCAAGCTCAAGATCATGGCGTTGAGCAGGAAAGCGATGTTGAGTTTTGCTGTCATCTTTCACTGGCTTCGTGAGTATAGGGAAAGAATCACCATGGTTGGTTATTCCTTAAGTACATTGAAAGGGTCCAAAAGGAGGTTGGCACCATTACATCACCGAAATGAAACAAATGCGATGACTGTCCAGCGTCCCGTTTCTTGACATAAGTTTGTTGCAAAATGCTGAGTAAAACCCGACCCTGTAAGTTCATTAGCTTAAAACCGTACTGGAATGTGGAGAAGTGGCTCCTCAATTGGAGTATGGAACTTGGGACTCCTCAGAGCGCTCTTGAGAGAACATTCATTTTTCTGGTTCTACGTAGCCGATAACGTTAAGAAGTAGAAATCTGTGTGGCACTCAGATTAATTGTCAAGTAGATCAATATGCAAGTCAGTGTGCGCCTTTGCTCGTCCCGGTGGTTCAGGGGCTAACGAGAAGTCACACTCACATGACCGTTCCACTGTGACACTGACACGATTTTTGGTTGGCCCTCGTTTTCTTCACTGTACAGTGTATCTGCGTTCTCGATAAGTGCCTTACTGTCCAGCCCAAGCCACATATTTTGGACTGCGAAGCTTAGCTATAGTCAGAAGACAGAATCACCGAAGTGAGTACGAATTTTTGTGTTGCTTAAGGTTTGTATTTTGGTCGATCTTGTCAGGTTCATTTAGTACCACAAAAGGTGTCGTTAGTGGTAAGAGTTGAACGTTGAACGCTTGAGCCTTTCGGAGGTGCTGAGACTGCATATACGAACATCTTCATCTTGCAAGCACAGGCTCATTTCCCCCGAAGTCTCTACTCTTTAGCTCTTGCTATGCTCTACTCTACCTTGCGTCCAAGGCAGTTCTCTCCATTGCGAATCGTTGGCCACTTGCGTCCATACGGCCATCGGCGAGAATTATCCATCTTGTGGGTCTTGCTTGATGTTTATCGATTTGAATTCTTCTTCAACCTTCAAATGCTTTGAGATAAATTTGCCCGCTTTTTAGGTTGCCGCTCGTTTAAATCCTTCGTGGCACACGCCACTGTGAATGCATTTCGAAGTCGTAAATCTCCTACTGCGATTAACAAGTCGAAGGTTCGGACGGGATAGATTTCAAGAGCCGTCTGCCGCGTTTTTTTTAGCGCCTCGTGGACATTCTTGATACCTGTTGTTCTCTTGGATTCCATCTTTTCGACGCTGCACGCCTCGGGATATTTCTAAAAGCTGCTATGCTTTACCCGAAGTTGTCTCTGTTTCTGTTCGCTGTTTTTCCTGACCTATCAGGAGTATATTTTCCATCTTACTTCTCTCGTCTTTCGTATACAATTAGCGCTGTTGCTTTTACTTGCTTTCTGGGCCGTTATCAGCTTTATGTCTGCTGTTTTGTCTGTTCCAGGTTCCGTTTCTGCGACATCTTCGTATCTCTACCATCACTAAGACTCTTGGTTTTTTCTTCTCAAACGGTGCTCGAGATGACTACTTACAATCACGCCTGCGACATCAAAGAGCCCTCATTCACGGTAAACATTTAATGCTATTTATTTGTTCTATTGTGAGATAATATGGTAGTTCTGATTCAATTCCAGACATCCCTTGTCGAGAAAACCCCACTCATTATGTCGTACGTCCATAGCTTGCTTGAATTAACCAGCTAGTTTGTCCAGAGTTCCGTATCACGGTGTGGGATAAGGCGTCGGATAGGTAATCGGCTGACAACTGCAGTCACAGTGGCTAGGTGACTGAACCGGTATGTAGCCGCTTGGGCATTCACAAATCAGTGCGCAACCCGGCTCTCATTTGAATTGTAAGGGTTCTAGAAAGTTATCAGCACGGTTCAGGCATCAAATTACAGGCAAGGATGGGACATACGCGGGCTGGGGCAACGAGAAATTACCGTGAGCCCTCCCGTGGCTGCCGTGCCTACCGTGCCTACCGCGCCACGGCACGGCACGGTATCAGCAAGTAATGCGACCTTGTACAATCAGAAATAAACGTTAATCTGATGTTTGACTTGTTTGACTCCTACAAAAGCGTTGATTCAAGCATACTGCACCGATAAAATGTCCAGTTTGGACTAAAATAAAAGGTGAATCTCAAAAAAATACCATGTGAGCTCACTTTTCACGGTCAGCAACTTTGAAGGCACGGCTACCGCATTAAAGGCCACGGTACTACCACGGTACCACCACTGCACATCAACGGTAGACACGGCTTCAGCCATGGTACATCACGGCCTCACCACGGTAAAGAACCATTGACACGGTAGTTACACGGTAACCCACACTACTTCACAGTTATTAAATCATCAGCCAGCAGGCAGTGTAATTTCGCAGCTTTGATGTTTTAGGTCTTGATTAGCCACTTATGATAATATATTAGACGAGGTGGACATGAAAACCAGCTTTCCTACTGTTTCTACTCAGCATCGTTCTAGATCTCAGTGATGCAAAGGTCGTGTTTACTTTCAAAGATAAATTTAGCCGCTCAATTTGCCAGTTGGAGCCCATGAAGAAAGACGAGTACAATCCATACAGGTAACGGAAGACTTCATCCAAAGTTATTTCTGGCTAGAACCGACGTTCGAAAGCTTCACTTGCCTTGGTTCAGCCTACCATCAATTCATGGCTTGTTATTCATCTCATTATTCTCTTGACTTCGGTTGAAAACTTCTCTGAAATATCAAAATACCGAGGAGAAAATCATTATTTTTACCCGAGCGCGGTATCTCATATTTTCATTTCGCGTCAGCCACGGTATCAATGTTTAGTCACGGTACTGTGCCACAGCTACCGCAGAAAGTCGGCGAGGCCAGGTCACAGGTCCACGTGGACTTTGGCCTGCACTTTGTACCAGGCCAACGCTTTGGACAACAACTTGGACCTTGCATTGGCCCGTCACTTGGCTTTCACAGTACACGGCACAACTAGCACTTGGCCTTGATATGGGACCTATATCTGCACTTGGACTTGGACACGACCGTAGACTTGGACTTGGACTTGAACCTGGAGGTCAAGTTGGGCTTGGGATTGGGTATCAACCTGTAGGTAGAGGAGCATAGTAGGTTTAAAATGAGCCACTACTTGGCTCATCAATACGACTGAGCTAGTGAGTGTCATTTAGATTTGATTAATACATTTGTTCGCTCTACCTCTGCCACTTGAGACCAATAATTTGTGCCACAAGTCAAAGCGTTGACTGTCGGGTGTCTATATCAAGTTGATGATGAGCAGTAATGAGCACCCTCATTGCACCTGTCTCGTCTCTGAATAGCTATTGAACATCTTCACCAAAATGACATCTCAACCGACTCTTGATCCTCCGATTACTGCAATCCACATCTGCCGTAAATGCGAGCAACGTATGAATGGCTTGCGTGTATATGAAGGATCAACCCCAACAAAGAAGGCCTCGAGAGGAAGGATATGCCAAACTGTGAGCATTGTTGTTCTACTTTATAATTTATTGACTGAATACTAATATCCATCGTATCTAGTGTTCTGAACCTCGTTGTCATTGGACAATTTTCCACACCAATCAGTCTTACTTGACCGAAGATGCTGAGAACCTTATCTCACGTATTCGGGCGCGTGAGCTTGGTGCTCCACTTCCTGACTCCGTCAAGAATGCACCTTTGAGAACGATTGAACCTCTTTCTACTCCTGACGGTCCTGTCAACTGCCCGACCTGTGTCTCCAAGGCGGGTAAACCAGTCACGGCAGCACGCGCTTGCATTGAGCAAAAGTGTAAGACATGCTGTTCTACCAGTTACCATGATGCAAAGGCCAAAAATCTACCTCGAGACCCTTGCAAGACCCACAAATTAGGTAGTGTAAAGGGTCTCGGTACTCCTCCTCCTCTGGTACCTGCCCCTACAGTTCAATCCGCCTCATCCGGAGTTTCTCTGCGTATACGACTTCCACCTTCAAAGGCGGCCACCAACTCTCAGGTTCCTCGAGTTTTAGAATCTGCACCTACTATGCCTCAAAATGGTTTGGCTGCAACTTTACCTTCTAGTTCTCTTCCACTGGCAGTCCCTACGTCGAGGCCTTCTACGCCACCTCCACTTCCAAGTTCTACGCTTTCTCAGCATATTGCACCATCCACTCCCCCTCTCCCTGCACCTGCACCTCCCATTTGGACACCACTTGCTACACAGAATAGAACTACAAATCAAGCCTTGAATCAAAGTCAAGTTACATTGGTTCCTCCAAAAGCTTCGCAATCTTTGTCGGCACCACAACGACGGACAGATCTTGCTCAGCCCATTGCGTCTTCATGGCTTGCAGCAAAGGTATCGGTCAACAATCAGCGTGATAAAATTGTTGACCTCAAAGCTCGTCGATCTCTGATGGATGAAGAGCTCAAACGCACCATTGACATTGTTGTATACTACAAGGTAAGATCATTATGAATTCAATATATTCAATAACCCATAACTGACTGGTTTTTTTCAGTCTAATGTAGCGCCACTTACTCTCAATATTACTGTTGATACCTATCCCCGTCTGAAACTCAAGGAGCTTCCACGTTTCATGAAAGATTTGAAGTTGGATGATAATTCTCTCTTCGATGTTTGGAATTGCCAGATGTGGAAGACTATCACCCCTTTGTCAATCATTTTCATTGAGAATGACCAACCAGTTCTGCTCCGCTGTCGCATTTCACTCCTGGAAGAGATTCCGCTTGATTGTTGTCCCGGAGTTGAGGTTAAGCTTGCTTGCCAGGCTCAGTTCCGTTCAACATCTCGCAAACGACCGGCTGATACATCACTTGTGTCTCCACTCAAGAAGGCTCCTCGCAACACTGTGGATTTGACTGTTCACAGTTCGAAAATCAAATCAGCAGAAGCGGTTCCAAAGAATTCTTCTCATGATCGGGACGCGTCAAGACCAAATCCCTCCAGTTCTTCTAAGCTTGCCGTTCCAGCGCTTCCGTTGACGTCTCAAGCTTCAGTCATCACATCATCTGACACTGTAACCAGCGATACCTCCGATTCCACTCTTGGAGATGTTTCGGTGAAAGCATGGCAGGATGGGTGGAACAAAATCAATACGATGATTGATGATGACAACATCACCGAAGCTTCTGCATTCCCGTTAGCATTTGGCATTGCTTACAAGAAGTCAACAGTTGCAAACTACAAGCGCTTCTGGAAAAAATCTCCTCAAGATTTCAGATCTGCTTTTCTGAGCCTTGGTGACGACCCAAAAGCATCGTGGAAAAACTTCCGAACAGCTATTCATCGAAACAAACTACCAAGCTGGGCTCGCAACATCAACATCACTCCCGCTCCAGCCCCCTCTGAGTTACTAGAAACCGAACTTGAAGTTGAACCCAGTCCACAAACATCCATTGCATCGAAGTTGCAACAGCGGCAGCAGAAGTCTTTGCTTATCAAGAAAGAGCCTGAAATTGATTCTAATCCCACCGATAATCCTACACTCAAAGCCACTCAACTCTGTCCATTCTGCGATAACCGACTCCCAGATTCACCATCTGCTAGACTTTTGGCAGCGCTCAAGGTGCTCAAGGCCAAAACCTGGCTGGATCCACTTCCCGAAAATCCCTTTCACCGGTCAGCCACGTCATTTCGTGTATATGTGGACTTTTGTACTCAACATCGCCATGAGAAGTCTGAGATCCCACAAGCAGCAGCTGCGGGATGGCTGTTGGACGTAGATTTTGGTGGGATCTTCGATAGGGTATCTCGGAATGTTGTCTGTTTGGCAGCTGTCAAGGATGATAAGGAGAATGTTTTCTTCAAACAGGCGTTGAATGTCTACAAAGGTGACTCTCTCCGAATGCAGGGAGTTTCTGCTCAATACTCGCATTTTGACCGGATAGGCGCTGGATAGTAAGCTTCCTTTTATCACTTGCCAATGACCAAGATTACTGACTAAACTTTCTTACTTTCTCTCTAGTTATGGTGGTCCAGGCAACCACATCATCTTGACAACACTTCGTCACCTATTCCCTAAGTCATCCATTCCTGCCAACGACATCCATCCTCTTTCATACAGCATATACCTTGAGGAGGTCCTGGCTCTTGAAGCGGCGGTTCTATTGATTCAGGACGACCTCAAGCTCTCATATTCTGATGCTGTCTCAGTACTACGTGAGAGTCGTCAATTTGGCTACAACCGCTACGACATAGACTCCGATGACATTTCCAGTCATATCGAAGAAGCGGCAGTCCGTGGAATGCGCTCAAAATCTCATGAGCTAAGTGTCTATAAGGCCTGGATTTTGTCAGGGACATTGCTAAGGATTGATGATTGGGTGAAAGAAGAGAAGACAGGCGGGCAACATGACGAGATGGAAGTCGACGGTGATCTTTCCGCAGAGGAGTTGAGAATCAAACAAGAAGAAATGGAATTGGATCCTCTGGCAAACGAGGATCATACTTTGTGGCTTGGTGCAGGATTATCTGATGATCCAATCGATTTAACTATTGATGACGACTGAGCTCTATTGAGTACAGAACATTTTGCTATGTTACAACTATGTATTCTTCTTTTACTAGGCTCAAAATATGATTATGATTTAAATAGAAAGCCAGTTACTGATCTGGACAGAGTAGTACCTCTCTTGGGATTGAGTACGGTGCACATCCCTTCTTCTCGAGCTCCTTGATTAAGATACGATTACGGCGCTTAATCATCTCGTCCAAAAAGAAATCGTAACGATCAGCTTGCATCTCGCGGACGATTGATTGAAAGCCGCCGAACCAGACATTTGTTTGTTCTGCCGCCGAGGAATTAAATCTCCATGATTTACCATCGGCGGTACGAAGTTGGGGCCAAAGGTAAGGATTACAATTCTTACCACAGTTCACATCGCGCTCTTTATGCTTCGATTTGAAGTGAAACACATCAACGGGCAATGCACAGCCATCGAAGTATGTGTCACGGTCAGTTCGGAGCATCGAAACCAGCTGGCAGTTGTTATCGAACCACAGAATAGATGGTAAAGAAGCTTTTGTTGGGAAAAGCTTCTTCCAGAAAGTCTAAATTGTTGTCAGTAACCTGATGAACCGAGAAATTGAGGTAACTCACACGAACACCATTAACAGCCTCGGAGCCATAAAACGTGGCACGTCCAAGAATTACTCCACATGAACCAACACAGAGCTGCTCATTATGAGTTCTCCGCCGCCCAAATCTCGCTTTCACTTTCCTATTACCTGTCTCAGGCTTTCCTTCGCAAACACCATCTTCATCAACCAGGACTTCGTCATCAGCATCACCAACACCCTCCAATGCCTCTGGTTGTTCATCTGCAATCGCGTTTGGGGCTACTGCAACGGAGTCGTGAG
The DNA here is from genome assembly GCA_015657495.1 of Crepidotus variabilis. NCBI lineage: Eukaryota > Fungi > Basidiomycota > Agaricomycetes > Agaricales > Crepidotaceae > Crepidotus > Crepidotus variabilis. Next base: position 11,511 of record MU157967.1, read on the forward strand.
TCTGCGACACTTTCAGGCGTTCCAAACGTTTCTTTAGCTGAAACATAGCTTTCCCTTGCTCTAGATATGATTCTTCGCATTTGCGATGGTCGGAAAGTAAGCAAGTTCGGAAACCAGGCTCGGCCTTCTTATCGCAGTGTACAACCGCACAGTGTTTTGATTTGTCACAATGCGGTGGGCAGAAATGGTGCTTGACGGACTCTAGAGGTTGCTTGCAGTCGTGTACAGCACAGCATGGACGTCCTGACGAGATACCATCCGATATGGTTGACCGAATTTGATCTAAGAAATAGTAAGTATCATCCTTAAGTATCCAACAGCGTGATCACGTACAAAATTCTCCATCTTCACGCTGTTCAATATGGCAGCAGCGATCACATGCATGATTCCAGGCCTCCTGCCCAACTCCAGCGAGTCGTTGGTTTCGAACACGTAGCGCCGCTTGAAGACGCTTCGCTTGTGATTCCGCCTGATGAGGTAGCTCCAACACTGACTTCTCTTCGACATGGTCTAACATCAAACCATATAGGAAGAAGGCGTCCCAAACGAACTCGACGCTAAGTTCAAATCCAGTAGGCCAGTCCACAGGCAGATGTGGGATTAGCTCTAGATTTTGCATGCTTGCATTGTAGATCCGGGCGCAGTTTGTCGCGGAAGTCCTAGAAGAGTGGTGATTTAGAAGGAGTTGCTAATCGAGAGGGTGTCTGTGAGACTCACCAAGACATGACCATCTCTGTGGCAAAGAATTCACAGAGGTCACTTTCGAGGAAAAACCGCTGCGAGGCTTGAACAAATCTAGGAAGATTTGGATAGTATGTCCGCATTTCGGCATTGGAATGAACATAAAAGTTGTGGTAATAACGAGTATTGCATTCTATAGAGTGTCCTTGTGAGTAAATGTAAACTACACGCTGGTGATGAGACTTACTTCGACAATATCTCGAAGTGGAGAAGCTTGGCAGGGGACCCAACGATTTGGTGAAGATCGTAATTTTATGTGTCAATGGCTCAACGAGCTCGCGTTCTCGGAGTATGTGGGTGCTAGCTCTAAGTTGGTCGGCACAACGAGGGTCAATACAAACCCGGGTTGGCGGCTCCAGATCATAGACTCCAATGTCGAGTGGAAGGCCATGGATAAGAAATGCTTTGGCGTGTTTACAGATTGCCGCATGGTGTTCTTCGTCAGATTGGAAGGGGCACCTCCAAGCAAAATTCCCAAGCGTCTCCCAAGCGAGCTTTCCCATTGAATCAGACATGCCAAAACGCCTCTTGAGAAATTCGTGGACGTTGGTAGGGAGTGTGGCAGGGGGTCCAGATTGGTAAGAAGGCCGGGCAGCAGAGATCTTAGCCCGAAGAAGGTTGACGAAGTCAAAGTATTCCTGAAGCGTGCGGTAGTCGAAGATAGAGAAGAGCTCCGGCTCGGACTGAAGGGTGGAGAACAACGAAAGCAAGTCAATGTCCATTGTAGGCGGCCAGCATATCTTGATTACACACTGGGGCGATTTAATAGTAAAAATGTTTTATTGTTGTCGGTATAATAATTTAATGATAAAACGACGCCGAGACATGTTGAGGAGGTTTCGGGAGTGGCGAGCGACGATTCAGTGGCTCGAACGGTCACAAAACGAGGGTTGGTCACCACACAGCCACTGCCACGATGAAAATCGGCGGCTGTCCATATCTGGGTCCAAAGTACGGAACATGGACCGGACATGGACCGGTCCATGTACCTGGCTCCCAACGGCGCCGGTGCTCTCGGCTACCGGGACGATTGCACGGCACTCACGGTAGGCCTCACGGTAAAAGTACTGTGCCCGCGGGCTGGCTTGGACGTTGAGCATCATCAAGCTCAAAATCATGGCGTTGAGCACGAAAGTAATGTTAAGTTTGGCTGTCATCTTTCAGTAGCTTTGAGAGTATAGGGAAAGAATTAACGTGGTCAGCTAGTGCTTAAGTACCTTGAAAAGAGATCCCCAAACGAGGTCCGCAGCATTAGATCAAATGACCGGAATGAAACCAGCACCAGCGTCCCGTTCGTTGAAATGAAGCTTGGTGGAGAATGCTGAGTAAAACGTCGGCCCTGTATGTTGATTAGCTGAAAACCATACTAAGTGGAGAACTGGCCCTCAATTGGGATGCGGAACTTGGGACCGGTAAGAGCGCCCTTGAAAGCGAAACATTCATTTTCTGGTTCTACACAGCCAATAACGTTAAAAGGAAGATGGTTAACCGCTGAATAACAGAGTTACACGAGTGTCCGGGATACACTCATGATTGGTGAAAAGTAAAAGATTCGTAATACAAATTGAACGACAAAAGTTTGAGGGCCTGCGAAGAACGTACGTTCCAAAAAGTTCCCGGTTTATTGACGCCGAATCAGGACGTCGGCACTGGCGTTGGTGGCCCTACAAAGCAGGTTGTAGTCTGCGTGCAGATGCAATGAGCGCAAGCTGTTTCTGGCCGCGTCATTGTCCCGATATACCCACAAGGACACGGAAGATAGCAATTTGACGGCTCAGGTGGGCATGGCGTCGGTGTCAAGGCAGTTGTGGTGATCGTAGACGTTGGAACGCAGGAACACGTTGGGCAAAGTGTAGGATTGGCGGTGATGAACGTAAGTGAAGAGCCAGTCGAACAAGCGGGGCAAGCCGGGAGTGCACACGTTAAAGTGGAAGTCGACGTTGGGAATGATACACATGTGCAGCCAGGGCATCCCGTCGTAGGTGTAGTCATTGCAAAGACATGACCTGTGGGACATGGGATCGGAACGCAAGGTGGGATTGGGCAAGTGGTGGGCTTGAAAGTTGAGGTTGTCGTCGAGCTGGTAATGGTCCCAGATGGTGCGGGAGTTAACGCTGTTTCCACAGCAGTCAGCGCATGGCGAGACTATTAGAGTATTTGAACTAACCTGGATTAGGCTTGGCAGCGAGTATCCCAAAGTTAAGCGTCAAATACAATAGTGCGCTCCACTGGGCGAACATATTAGAGAGCGAATGAAGGGCAGAAGATTCAAGGGAAACGAACTTATATATCAAGCAACTTGACGCAAGGTGTGGGTTTTCGATTCTTATCATCATGGTCACCAGGTATAGAATTGACTTGAATTAAATTGTAACTCACTGGCCAGAAATCAGGAATAGATGAAGAACCAATCACGGTACATCGACCTTCCGAAAAACGGGAAAATCTTGGAGGTTTAGTGGACGGATGTAGTCTGCGTCGATTACAGTGAACGCCTAGAGTCTACTGCATCTAAACGCAGTATGTTAGTTGAAGAGAAAAAAGTTCAAGTTTAAACCTTACATCATTGAGAGGCCTGACCAACGCGTATAGGTGCTCAACCGCCAGTTATGGCGTTTTGAACATCTTCTGATTTGAGGCTCAGAGTTCAAGAGAGCGAGCTATTCCTTATATAATCGAAGAATTTGATGTTTTTTCGTACAAATCTACATTGACGATTGTGCAGTCGAGCGAAAGAGGAACAAGGGTTGACTAGGTGGTGGACGACAAGAAAGAAAGTTCGTGACGTCGATTGTACCACTAGTGTGCGAACTTGCAATATGCCCACCCGCGACTGCGAGGCTTAACTCTAATTATAATACCCACCGGCAAGAGCTTTGCTTTTCTCCCTGTCGCAATCCAATAGCTATCAGAATGCCGCCGGAGGACTCGAAGACATCAGGGAAAAGACAAAACTTGGCGAACTTTGACCAATTAGACCTCTACGATGTCCTCCAAGTATCCAAAAACGCGACAGATGACGAGATCAAGGTAAATAATTTTCTCTTTTCTTTGAGTAGCATGATCTCATGAAAGGCAGCGGGCATACAGAAAAATGGCTCTTGAGCATCATCCTGATAAGAACACGAATGATGTTCCTGCTGCTACAAGGCGATTTGCGCGAATTCAAGAAGCGCACGAGGTTGTCGTTCCACGTCTTAAAATATGAACCGACCTTGCTGACTGGTAGCCTCTTAGGTTCTTTCGGACCACAATGTGCGTACCAGTCTTTCTCTCGCATACATCATTTAACTTCTACGATAGAAACGTGTCGAATATGATGCAAAACGAACAAATACTCAAACTACTCCTTCGCACTCTTCTCGTTCAGCTCGCCCCAGTTTCTCGACAAACCAGACAAAGAGAGACAACGGAACGCAACTGGGATGGCTCAAATGGATTTTAAGCGCCCTCATCTTTGTCATATCGCGATTCATCAAGATTGTTCGTCACGTGGTCTATCCGGAGGAATCTCCATTTGCGCGATTTGATAGCATTTCATACGAGGCAAAATATCGATATACAACTAGGCCTCAAGGTCTCTCTGCCAAAGATATCATGGAAATAATAGAGCTAATCGGAGAGAAATCGAGCTGGGAGGAAGACGGAGTCAATCCGGCGAGTCACGTTCAGTTTTCTTGCGCTATCTATATCCTTACATTCCAATAAAAGAGTCGCTACACTCTACTGCGCAACCTCTTCATGTGTATTGCATATGACGAGATGAAATGGGGCTGTTCCGACATGATTCCTGACTTTGGTTCCAAGAAGTCCTCCTGGAGCCCCGCAGATGACCGGTGGCTCGAAGCCGATCACTATGTATCAGGGTTTTACACATATTGGGGCAAATTCAGAACTCTCAAGACGTTTGAATGGGTCCAACCTTACCAAATATCTTCTCATCACACATTACAGTAGGTCGTTACTTTCTGGGTCTCTCATTTTCATTCAATGTCCTACCTCACTGTAGGCAAGCGCGATCCTTGAACGGCGTCGCCCAAGCAACTGCCCGCGCTCATTACAATCAAGTGATACAGGTATGTCTGCGATTCTGTCTTTACTTTACACTATTCTTTTCTGACTAACTTATCCTCGAGGGCGTTGTGGAGATGTTACTTCAAGTGGACACTCGCTATATCATCCACGTACATTTACAAAATAACCCAAATTTCTTCAACAATTTTAGAGAATCGTATAGCCGCCCATCGAAACGTTCTCCCCGTCCAGATCATTCTCAACCAGGGAGACCAGCGCCACAGCCAGAAGGTGGACAAAGGCAAACTCGACAACAAAAGAAGAAGCAGAAGCAGAAGGCGAAGGCGAAACAGAAGAAATCGTGGTAATCCAGAGGTGATTGCTGAATGGGGATTTCAGGAACTTCATTGTGGGGGAGCGAGATCAAGATATTATGATATATAACGACAGTTTTGAAGCTTATGTTCTATAATCAATATATTTAACTTAATAGATTTTCTTTCCAAAGGTGACTCCGAAACGCGACCGTCTACTCAGGAATACAAATTGGTGATGTTTATGTTGATTCGAGCCTCCATCCACAATTGTTATTACAGACCTCGATACGCTAATCATTTCAGTTGCAGAACCTAGTACTCGCCGGAATACCAAAGTACTGCATGTATTCATCACGAAAGCTCTTGTCAAGCAATAAAATCTGACATACCGTAAGATGAGCAGCGTTTATGCCGCCTGAAGGGATTGCAGCTGAGCATGTGGGATCTTCGCCACTGGGGTCACATTGCTTAGTAGTCTGGGCTGAAGGAGGATCTGGGTTCTGGAAAAACTCGACGCCTAGGAAGGACCAAAATCAGAAGAGCTGACTATTAGCACGAACGATAGAAAGTACCGTGGTGGCGATAGCCCAACGTAGTTGGTATAATTGTGGGTACGCTACAAATGAATTGTCAATTCGATGTAACAGTGTCGAGTGCATCCCTACCCATCATTCGTGTGAACACCTACGAAGCTAATTAATGCTATGTAGTGACGGAGACACTGAGTGTGAAGACCTACCTCGGAATGCGTTACTCCCAAACTGAGAGTTGATTAAGTCGGCGTATGCGGCATTTCCAGTTCGTGGTTGGCCATAGGTGTACATTTGGACTGTGCTACAGAGTCAATTCAATTCATCAGATTGGGCCAGATAACTTGGTCTAAAGAACTCAACGTGTTTGGGAAGTTAGATTTCAAGGATGATGCTGAAATCGATGATAAGCCTCCTCCGAGACTTACATTGACTAGTTAGCACACAATAATAGAAGAAGAATCGAATGTTCGTACCTATGACCAGAGGTAACAATAGCGTATCCAGGGTTTGCGGCCAATTCACTCTGGACAGTCGATATTATATCAGCAGCCACAGAGTTATACGCCGTAAGAAACCCGCTGTGAACGAGGGTTCCCGCTAGTTGGCGAATGTAAGCAGCATTTTTGTGCAAAATCAAGGAACATAAAGACCAGGAGCGTTCACTCCAGGTGAATTGAAGGCGATAAGGCGAGTGTCCGCATCAGTCTGGAAATCTTGAGCGGAGGAGCTAACGTAAAATATAATATGTAAACATGAAAGCGGTGAGAGTAAATCCATCTGACCTGCCACGAAAGGCGACGATAACCTCTTTTCGAGTGTCATCTCTCGCGATAAACCCTTGAGTATCGGTCTTTGCATTAGTGATCTAGATATAAGCGAAGAGTAAAAATGAGTGAATTGAAGCCTCATTGTTGGATTCTTACCTGTTTAACAAGAGTGTTTCCATTGGGATTCCCACAGGGAAGTAGACTGTAGGACGAAGACGCGTACTTGAAATAGAATACGAGATCGTTAAAGACGTCGTTTGAGACGGCTCTTTTAGGGAAAGAGATAGGAGTAGCAAAAGAGCCGAAGACGCAAAACAATGCAACAAAGAAGGAAGATAAATGCATGGTGGTACCGACACAGTCGAGACGCTGGATACAATAGAAAGAGACGAAAGAAAGGTAGCTGGACTAGCCAACTGGGCGAACGATGAGGGACTGGAAGAGAGGAATAAAGCAGACCTTTTATGTGGTATCGAGAATTTGGATAGATTGGGTAGAATCCATGTATTTGAGTGATGAGCAAACTGTTTTCACAAATCTATGGCAACCAGAGACAGCTAAAAGATATGCAATCCAACCATCAAGAGTCAAGCGCACGAGCATCATATGTCAAATTTCTCGACTAGCTGAGTTTCTCCAAACGGTTCAAAGGTAGAAGCCATAGATGTGTCCTGACTCCTGGAATGAGACCCGAAAGACCAGGGTCGCGATTTTTTTGCTGAAGGAGCATACAGATATTCACCGCAAACGCAAGCCAGTGGCCCAACAATTCTGTAGTACGCTTCACGGTAAATGTCAAATCCCGAAGCCGAATTCAGCGAAATAGGAGTGGCAATGACTCAAAAGACACGAGGAAAGTAAAACCCATGACTACCTTATACCTGGTTGAGAGAACACCGATGTTACGGAAAAGAGGTCATGAAGCAACGATTTTGGGATAGCCTCACTCCGATCTCTTCCTAGAATTGCGACCAGTGATTGAAATTGCGGATTTGACGACAGGCGGACGCCGAGCGTGGAGATGAGCAAGTTATAGTGACAAAGATTGCCATACTTAATTTCATGGCGATAGATTATGGATACGCGCACTTCCAAGTAGATGGTAAGATGAGGCGTCTAAGAGCTCCATTCGGGTCCGCAGATTTACACCTAAGAGGAATTAATGAGCTTAATGCTAAGTCAAGGAAATTTCAAGATACGCAACTCGAATACTTCCATGCGGAGAAACGCTACTGAAGTGAACGACTGTTGTCATGGATTTGTGTACCTAGCGAGTACTCATTGCAAGTAGCATTGGGGTGACATCGGGTTTGCATCGGGTTATTCAGTCACAGAAGGTCGTAAACTTCAACTTGACCTGGATTCCAATAATTGGTTCAATGTCATGAACAGAGATTTTGGTCTTTGGACGATGCTGATTGGGGACAACACAACGACGTCACATAAGTATGCCACGCTCACATGATGTTGTAAACTTGTATGACGTTACTTTTTTTTTCGCTTGAGCGTGAAGTCTGGGGGACTGTCGCTCAGTCTACCCAAATATGTTCAGTCACTAATCGATCGCATTTCACTAAATTCGTTTCGCATTTCTGCTCCGTCCAAAGATCTGCGGCCATTCTATATCCTGGACCAATCACTAACTGGCGATCTCTGTCGGAGGCAGAGTCGTGGAAGCAAAAGTTCTATGCGAGTCCCCACCGATAGTCGGCGTTCAGAGGAGCATCAACATATAATTTATTTTCTTTCGAAGAGAGTAAGATTGACAAAGTTGGTTTTAGGATAATTGCGTAGACTCATCCGGTCCAGGATTTGTATTCTTCCTTGATGATGTCAGCCGCTCGCTCGGCGATCAGGTATGTAGGACCTTGTGTATGGGCGCATGGTACGAATGGCCAAACCGATGCGTCAACAATTCTGAGACCGTTTGCTCCCTTTACTCTGAGCTTAGAATCGACGACGCCGCTGCCAGTATGATCGTCCGACATAGCCGATGTTCCGACTGTGTGGGCTGCAGTTGAAACTGTTTGACGCATTAGTTCGTCGATCTCTTCGTCTGTCTCGGCATTAGAGGACCCATATGGTGCGAGGACGTATCCAGAGAAAGCTTTGGCTCTGAAGAAGCGCTTGACACCTCGAAAGGCTTCACGTATGGCAAATTTGTCAAATGGTGTGGTGAGGAACTTGGGGTCGATGATGGGTTTATCAAAGGGGTTACTCGTTGCCAGCTTTACAAAGCCACCTCAAGTGATGTTAGTAGTGAAACCATGCTCAGAATATTTCATGATACTCACGAGATGAAGGAGCCACAAGGGCGACGTATGAAGTTATAAAACTCTGATTCGGACCACCCCCCATCCAAAAATTCTACAAAACTTCAGAATTTATCGACACCAAGCTCGAAATTGCATCAGACGCACGTTGAAAATCATCTCCCAGTGTCCGGCTTTGGGTCCACTGGCAGGATCTGCTTCTGAATCAAAGATCGACGCATTGTGTGGCAACCTCAAGAACCCAAGCTGGTTTCCAAGTGTATTGGCGAACGGCCCATCATGTGTTACCATCCATCGATCCAGAGCCGCTTGCCGGGCAGCAGGGTCTGTGAACAGAGGATCCAAAGTGTCTAAACTCTGAGCGGCAGTAAATGTCACGAAGGACATGGGGTGATCGACGAGATTTTGGCCGACTGGAAGCTCGAGGAGAGGTTTGATACCGTGGACTTCCAGCTCTGCCTTGGTTCCAACACCAGAAAGTAGAAGTAATTGAGGTGTCCCAATCGCTCCTGCAGACAAGATAATTTCTCGCCTAGCCTCAACCTGATATACAGGTGCTACAATATTCGATATTAGGTAGTAAACCTTTGAAAATAGAGAGATACTTACCACCTGGTCCAATGCTGAGCGAAACCCCACTAAAGGTCGGTTTACTTCCGCTGGTTAGGTTACCTCGTACGGCGGATCGAATGAGTTTCATGGCTTGATGTTGAATCAATACCGCCAGATTAGGCCGATTGATGGCATCCCGGAGATAACTGGTTGACGAACTACTCCTCTTTCCATCCTTGATGGAGGACTCCACCCAGCCAACTCCCAGAACATTATCGCCTCCAGAGTTATCTTGATTGAAAGGGAAATCATCTGGCAGCTCTTTCGTGGCCGCCAAGACTAAGTCATCAATTTTCCATGGGTAAGTTGGCAAACCAATCGAGGTCATTCCGTCTGTTCCGTGCTTGCGAGCAATGTACTTTCGCGTACTATTCAGCCCAGGGTTGAAGATTTCATGCTGCAATGTGGATAAATAGTACTCTTGGCTTATTACCGCACGACTAATCACCTTGTAGACATACTTCTTCATTTTTTGCCAAGACCATCCAGGATCCCCTGTGATATTTGCAAGCTTGTCATAGTCGTCAGAAGAACCGTAGTGATGAAATAGGCCATCTACGAGTTAATCATAATTGTAAACTCAAGATGTAATCCGGTAAAAAAAATGGCTTTACTAATGCTCGAGCTTCCTCCCACAATTTTTCCTCGATTATAAGCGAAAACTCGAGAATCGAGGGCTTCTTGAGGGGCGACCGTGTAGTTCCAATCAAAGGGAGTATCTCAAATTTATGCTGTCAGGGTCAATTTGTGAAGGTCAAACCTAATGGCGACATACTTGGAGTTGCTGAAGTAGCAAGAAACGGAATAATCGAGAGAAGCACGCCCTCGTCACTAGAAACATCAATAGGACCAAGACTGCTATGAATTCGAATGATTTACCTGCCACCCGCTTCAAGCACCAATACATTGACCATGGGGTCTTCGGTCAACCGATTAGCCAATACATTGCCAGCTGTTCCAGCTATTCCAAATCTTGTCGAACTGTGTAGCCGAAATATGGGGTTGTGACGTACCGCCAATGACTATATAGTCGTATGTCTTTGCTGGCAGTTGCGCGAAATCTGTATACACAGCAGCGAATGATGGCGAATATGTAAATAAACTGAGAATCGCGGCTCTCCAAAGAATATGCATGGTAGTGGCAAGCTAAATTGCCACACTTACCAGCTCATCTTATACAGTTCGTGAATTGGATCGGATAATTTCTTCGTTTAAAAAATCTCTCGCGGATTAAGAGGTTAAAGTGATGCTATTTTGGAATACAGTGGCCAGGAATACCCCGTATTGCATAAATACCAGGTGATTGACTAGAAAGAGCGAAATCGAAGCACTGGCGCTGAATATTTCAATACCTGCTTTGTCATGGTTCCCGGGCGATGGCGATGATGCATACAATGGTGGGTACTTCTTCAGCGCCCACCTTGAGTTCAACACAACCATACGATGGCATGTGATGGTTCTTGTTTCCCCGAAAATTTATTAGTGCCTCCTATGATGCGGCAAGCGTCGATACTGAATGCATCATGGCGCCAATTTATGATTGGATGCCTCTCAAGCATTTGTCGAATACGATATAGCCTTCCGTGGAATTCAGCTCAACTTTGTTATGAAACCTTCAGCAGGGAAGTAGCTTAGCTTACTATAAGTCTGTAAGAATAAAGTCGAACTCGCCAAGAACATCGTGATATTGAGGTAATCGAGTTGTGAACGATAAAGTGAGTCGTGACCAAAAACATCGTTCTGAAACTAGGGAATTAAGGTACGTGCGCATAAGAGGAATGAGTTATGAGAGGTTTTTCTGGTGATGTTAAAGGTGTAAAGTCAACATGAGAAGTAAATTGGCCGTGAACTTAGCCAAGTGAATCATCGAGTTGGGCCTGGATGACTGGTGAACATTTGAACGTTCGGGATGTTGGTCAATATGTTTAGATGCAAACACTCGTCCCACACAGCCCGCGCCGTGGCCCCGTATGATCCTGACATGCTCAACAAACTTCCCGAATTGAGTATTTTTTAAAGCTGCACATTGCATGACAAGAAGTACTTATAGTTATCCACTGGAGTCCAAAATCTCAGCGCCCATGAATTGGAACTCTTGATCTTCTCCTCCCTTGTTTTTATCTGCCAATAAAACTCTACTTGGGCAACAACTTCTGGACTTGAACCCTTTGCTTCGAACCTTCTCGCAGGCTCGGTAGTTCCGCCAGAAGGCATAATCTTCATCAGACCTCCCAAGAGTCTAAGGTAACTATTCAAAGCTACTGCGCTGATATCCAAGCTATCATCCATCCTGTCTACGATCATGTTTCTGTGCATCTCTGTAAAAGCTTCCATGAGTTCCATGGGCTTCATGGTGTGTTTTACCATTGATCGCTTTGAATGTTTACTTGGCTACTCTGAAATCTTGGAAATATCTACCCTGTTTCGCCCAGGATACTTAGATTCTTGTGATAGCGTCACCCAAATTGTGCATAAGGCGAGTGACCTTCATATGACTATTGCATCTCGAGTCTGCGTCCCCTTACTGACCAGACGCTTTATATGTCTCCTGACTTATCGGAGAACGCACGAGCATGTATTCGTGGTTTCTGAAGTACGCGCCTGAATTGTCATGTGTCGTTAGATGCTGTCAAGCCAGGCTATTTCTGTACTTTCTTTGAGTGATTCTCTGGCACTCTCAGCGTTGCCTTAGGCCATATGATAAGAAAGAAATCAGGAAGAGGAGTCAAGAAGTTTCAGAGAAACATTGCTAATTTATCTTGGATTTCTATTCTTAGGTTAAGGAGATTTCTCTCAGATGACTGACCATTATGCAGTCTATAAAAGCTCTTACTGCCAGTAATCGAAAATCTAGGACGCCATCTCCACCATGCTTGTCACCTACCTTCTCTTCGTCGCCGCCTCTTTGATCAAAGAAATTAGCGCGACAGCTGTGTTTGCCCACTTCATGGCGCAAAATTCTTACAGCTATTCCCAAGCAGACTGGGCAAACGACATCAATTCAGCTGCCAACATCGGGATCGACGGCTTTGGTAAGTTAAATTCCACATGATATTCCCTGAATAATTCCATGAAAAATATTTTTCCTACTTTCTCTTAGCGCTAAACATTGCTGCGAATGATTACGAAGTTCCCAAGATAGATGATGCCTATGCAGCTGCTGAAGCTCACGGGAATTTCAAGTTGTTCTACTCCTTCGACCTGTCCTACTCTTGGGATTACAATGTGATGGCTACTATTGTGGCCAAACACGCCAACAGCTCAGCCACCTATCGCTGGAAGAATAACGTTTTAGTTTCCACCTTCTCTGGAGAAGCTCAAGGGGATGCGTAGGTAACATAACTAGGTTTGAAGTTTTGACGTTTAATCCAGCCATTTATTCATTTCAGATGGTGGGCCGCCTTCAAGAACGCCTGTAAGGCCAAGGGAGTTGTGGTCACCTTCGCTCCCGCTTTTATTAGTTATCGTGACCCCGCAAAAACGAGTACTCTCTAGCAAGCATTCCCTTCCATTGATGGCTTTTTCAATTGGTGGTCCTGGTGAGATCAATCTTTACAGAGGCGATAACTTGTGCTAAATCATTTGACCCGAAGGCCTGACGATACAAATACCAACCTGACCACAGCCACAGACCTAGCGTATCAAACAGCAATTAAAACCAGGACTGGTCCCTACATAATGTGTAAGTTAATAAGTATGATAATTTCCTGCGGCGTTTATGCTCAAATTTACTCTTGCTGTTAGCCGTGTCACCGTGGCAATTCAAGGAGCTCGGTGGGGGCAATAACTGGGTAGAGCTAAGTGATACTTTATGGAAATATAGATGGGAGCAGGCGATTAACGATGTCAAACCGGACATTGTTGAAATCGTTACCTGGAATGACTATGGTGAATCTCACTATATTTCGGACATCAATCCCAGAGTCGATCTCGGAACCTTGGCACCGAACTATGTAAATGGTTTTGATCACTCGCCATGGCGTATCATTGCCCAGTATTACATATCCTGGTACAAAAATGGTGTGGCACCAAAGCTTACCGTAAATCGTCTCCAAAAAAATATTCCTACTAATCTGATGAACCACAATTTTAGAACGACCAAGTCATATTTTGGTACCGAGCGCATCCCAAAAATGCGGTTTGTAGTGGTGGCGACGTGCCAAGGAACTCGGCATACCCCGTAGATGCAGTTTTCGCGATGGCTTTGCTCGCCGACAGTGCAACCATTAGCTTAGATATCGGATCTAAGCATGCTCAGGTAGGTGCCGATCACCGTAGTTTTGTTGAGCAAATTCTTACTTCCAAGATGTCGGTTCTAGTGGAATGCGAGTCCTGGAGTTTCTATTGGCTCTGTACCTTTCCCTCCAGAAGACTCGCAAATCCCTTACATCCAGATCATCAAGAATGGCGCAACTGCGAAGTCTGGCTACGGATCTGTGTATGTCACCAAGAGTTGTTCATATTACAATTTCAATCCTTTCGTTGGCCACATTAGTACCTAACTGCTTTCCTATATCCATCTTCTGAATCAGTTAGCAACTTAGATTGAATGTTATCGATATTTCCAAGGTCTGAAGTGACGAACAATGTCGTGAGTTTGATATTGGGATTGGCTATGAATTCGTAAAATAAGCCTCGTAAAGTACATAATCGTTACATGTCATAGTGGCAGACAACAGTGAAAGTGATGCTTAAAAGGAATATGCGTGATAGGGAAAAAACGAAGAAATGAGGATGTCTAAGCGAAGGGACAGGGCTAATGGCCCAAACAGAAAATTTGATCAATCAGAAGTGATACCTATGTTCTAGATTCCTTGCGTTTTCCTCCTTTCTTTTTCTTTGGTACTCCAGCACCAGCGCCTCCCGCTCCACCAGTCGATGCACCTCCACTTGCACCTCCAGTACCCCATGCACTAGCATCTTGACCCCATGAATTTCCTCCTCCTCCATTTCCGAACCCAGTATCTGCAGCTACAGGTGAGTCGGGAGGCACAAACCCACCTGGAGGCGCGGGAGATCCAGCTCTACCGATGTTGGCATTTCTCATTGTATTTTGCAGAGTATGATGATCGAACCCGTCATCGTTCTCATCTTCGTCTTCGCGGTTTCGGAGGGGATTATTATACGTTGGCTCGTTGGTTGAAGATGGAAGTTGTCCTGGTCTACCTGGGCCTGGCGAGCGACCGAAGAGTGACTCTCTACCGCCTACGTTGGGTGATGATGGAATGAACGGGATTGTGCTACCTCCCGATGGTGATAAAGTGCGTGTACCACCCATCGAGGGAGTCATCCCCCCACCTAAAGGTCTTGAACCGCCGATCGAAGGTGAAGGAACAAAACCGAATCCGCTAGGTGGAGGTGGAGGTGCAACTCCGAAGGAACGAGATCCTGTTGTTCGTTCTTGCTCGTCTTCGTTGTCCTGAGATTTGTTTAGAGGGTTGCCATAAGGTCCCGGCGTTTTGTTCCTTCCGCCACCACTCGAAGATGTCGTAGGAATGCCAATACCAGCAGCAGCAGGTAAAGCAACACCACCACTCCAGATAGGAGTTGAAATTCCTCGCTTATCCGTAATTGTCTGAGGAACGAAACCTGGCGGAAGATTTTCCATTCCTGGTACTGTTGGTACAGGAGGAACTGGGATTGAGCCTGGCATTCCTGGGGTTGTTGATCGCTGATGTGTTGGTGGTGCCGATTGAGGCATCGCGACAGTGATTCCTGGAATGACGGGCGATGATGGAGTTGTATCATATCCTGAGGTGTCATAGTCGTATGGCGAAGGCACATTTCCAGCGCTTCCTCCCCACGGATCAGAGTTACCGTTTCCTGCACCCCAGCCACCATTTCCGTAACCAGACGACGATGGCGCGTGTGAGGGTCTTGGTCGGATAGGAAGTACCGGTTCTTGTGGAGGAAGTTCAGCAGCGGGAGATGCATTCGGAGAAAGATGATGACGCGATTCAAGTTGAGGTTGATCGATGGTTGACGGTGGACGAGACTGTTATCGTAATGATTAGATTTCGAAGAGATATCCAGAGTCAATGGGCAACTCACAGGTGGCTCAATGCTAATCTCAATCGAACTTGAGCTCGAGCTCGAGTTCTTCCTTTGTATGGGATATCCAGAACCCACCCCTCCAGCATGAAGTAAATCTGGGTTCGGCATTGGCATTTCGACCTCATTATTTGCCCTCCTGTTTTTCCCTCTATACCCAGGCCCAACGATTTGCGGAATGGTAGGCTCCGGCATACCCGGTTCGTATCCTGTCCTACCGGGCGGTAGGATATATGGTACGTCGGGTTGAGGCATACCAGGTTCGTAGCCTGTCCTTCCTGGCTGGATGATATGAGGAACTTCTGGTTGGGGCCATGCTGGTCCCTGAGATGGTGAAACGAATCAGAACGTTTAATAGCCGAGAGTCAAAAATGGATAAACTTACCCCAAATCCTCCAGGAGCTGGCATGCCCCATCCCAATCCCATTGGAACTTGCGTAGGCGTTGGCGCTTCCTCTTCGTCGCCATTTTCGTCCTCGACTCTAATCGTCGGGACCCCATCATCGTATTCGTCGTCATAACTCCGATTCGGTGACATCTCATGAATGACCGAAAGTCGTTGACCACCTGGTCCAGGAGTTTGTAACATTTCGAGTGGGCCTGAGCCAGTTGAAGATGCGGAGCCGGAGCTAATACGACGTGAGCGTTTCTTGCTTCCTGAAGAGCCCGTCCGAGCCACTGGAACAGCTGGAGGTGGTGGCATGGCGATGTATGGAATACGTTGGTATTCTGGAGACGTGACCGAAGCCGGCTTCGAGGCTTCAACAGCTGCGGTGGTGGCAGCCGCAACAGCAGCGGCGATGTTTTTCGCTTCCTTGTCCTCTCTTTCCTTGGCTTCTCTGGCTTCCCTCTCCCTTTCTCTCTCAAGTCGTTCCTTTTCTTCACGCAGTTCGCGAACTTCTCGTTCCATCCTCCTCCTCCTGCGCTCCTCTTCACGAATTTCGACTTCCTCACGGCGACGTCGTTCATCCTCTTCTCTCCGTTTAGTCTCCTCCGCTCGCCTCCTGTGGATTTCGTCCTCTTCTCTCCTCTTTGCCTCACGATCGCGCTCTCGTTCAACTTCCCTACTCAGTTTTCTCCTTTCTTTCTCTTCCTTCTCTCGCCTCCGAATCTCCTCTTCCACTCTCGCTTTCCATTCCTTCTCGATTTCCAACACTTTCTCTTCCATCTGAGCTTTAAGCTTCTTGTGCAGTAAGTCGAGTTCCCTGTTCCGTTGTCGTTCAGTGTCGAGCGCTCGTTCAACCTGGTTCAACTGCATCTTGGTTCGAAGACCCTCTTTCTCGGCAATCTTCCGGAGACTTCGCTCCTCTTCAACTTCTCCTTCAAGCCTTCGGGTTAGAGAAGAACCATTATCGATGGTTTTGACTTCTCCGGCTCCAACTTCCCCACCTGGCAGCAGAGTCAGATCAACGACACCGTGTTGTACCCGGCCCTGCCGTAGGCCCTCTTCAAAGCCTTCGCGACGACCTTCCTCGCGAGCTTGCAGAAGAACAGTCTTCTCTTTGAGAGACCGAGCTGTTGATCGCGATCGAACGAGTGCGTGTTCGAGTTCGTCTTTCTCGGATTCGAGATGTTGAATAACATCTCGAGCTTTTGTCCTACGTAGTTTGATGGTCAGTAATATTCAATGAGGTTGACAATGGAATGACTTACAATTCATTCTTCTCATTCTCCAACTCCATTACGAAGCGTCTTGCCTCCTCCGTCTTATTCATCAGTTCCCTCTGTGCGTCCATCATTGCTTGCGTCGTCTTAACGCCCTGCACCCTCTTCTCCTCCTCGATACCTCTCCTAAGCTCCTGTTCTCGGGCCAGTCTTTCTTTCGTTGAATCTAAGTGCACAAGAGCACTCGCTAACAGAGATTTCGCTTCTCTTGATTGATGTTCTAATGACACAGTGAGGTTGATAAGAGTATCGCGTGGGGTGTTCGATAATTGACGACTTCGCTCTTTTCGAGTAGATGGTGAGGGATGGGAGGTCCCTGTTCCGGTTTGCGAGTGCGTGGAGGTATGGGCATGCGAGGTGTTGTTACTGTGGCGGTGGGAGGAATGACCATGGCCGTGCCTCCGAGATGAATGTGAAGTGGCATGGCCACTTGCTGACGCCTTTGAGTGCGTATGCAAGATAAACGGAGATTGAAGATGGTGGGGATGGGGAGTCGACTGCGTATGTGTGCTGTTCCTCGATATTCTTGGCTTGGAGTAAGCTACAGGAGACGGCGGAGTCTGCGCCGAATCTGACGCTGCTGAAATGGATGGTTGGACTTGTATAGGGAAGAAAGTGTCCGGAGAACCGCTAGGATACCTGTATCGTCGGTCAGTGAGAACAATAGCGAGAAAAAAAAAACAAGAGAAACCTACGAGTTTGGGGGTGGAAATTGAAAGTAGTCCTGTTCTGGAATGGAAAGCACTGGTGGTTCTTTAAAACATAAAACTTCAGCACGAATCAGTGCACAAGATCGGAATGTAAACATGCCTTGATTACCGCGCATCTTCTCCACCCGAGTGCACAATGGCGAGTTCTGATTTCGAGTAGTACGGGTTTGTGGAGTCGCTGCTAAGACGACAAGTAAAGTAGAAAGTAGAACCTGGTTTCAGTAAGGTAAATATTCAAGAAAAGTAATTCCAAAGCGATGATAATGATAACGAGTTTTGCGACAAGGAGGTGGGGATTTGACAAGGTTTTCACTGCATTTTGGCGGAACCTTTTCTGGCGGATTCGGTCGCCCCATTGTTGTTGTCACCTGCGGCCCGGTGCTGTCCGTTCGGCAATCAGCTGAAATCACTCCCACGTGTCGTCCTTGCCGCCGATCGTGTTTAGCAAGCGGTGTCGGCGAACTAGATTCGTGCTTTCTACGCTACCTCATGTTGATCCCCTGTGCGCACTGCTTGAATGAGGGTGTAAAAAATTAACGTCACTTTCAAACCTCGTACGACCTCTCCTCTATTTTCAGCTCTTTTCGGGGTTTGTTACTCGTTTTTGACACTCAACTCCATGGCTTTTGCATCGCTCTCCGGGGGTTAACAGCAGCGAAAAGAAGAATGAACCTTGCAGTCGGTCTTTGCAGCAAGCGCAGCTATTCTGACGCTGCATCAATGAAGCCATATCTGAAGATAACTGGCTATCATTGACAGCTTGACGCCTCACTTCAAGCTCGATACTGGTGTGCTTACGTCTTATTTCACCCTTCCCCCGATACAACTTCAAGACCCCCGTCGTATTCTTATCTTGATCTTCAATCGAGCAACTCTTCTAAAAGATTTACCTACAAATCTTGCAGGGCGGCCGACTGTCGTTGGCCACGATGCTGTTTTGTGTCGTTTCAATAGTGGCTTTCTGGCAGCTGGGCAGAGGGCGCTCGTCGGAGGTCGTCAATATGTCGACAGAGTCTATTCAGACGAAACATCATAATCACCCCCCTGAACATTGGTCAACGTGGCCACCACTCACTAGCCGGCTTTCGTTCCGGGAGTGTTAGGGGCTGCATTCAATTTCGCGCAACGATCAGCGTTCTATTTCTCGCTTTTCAAATTTGGTTTGTGCGTAATATTTTGATGCGTGTCCATCCTCAAGGCCTGTCTCTAATCATTTCATTAGGACTTCAAATCGCCGCTGTTTTGCACGAATCGTAATCTCATTCTTATGAGAAGCTCATCGCCGGGATGCTGTTCTTCGTAAGTTATGTTCATACAACAGCCTCTGCTCCATCGAGAGTTCTGGATATGCCGAAGCTCACGGAGTCCGCCATACAGCCGTCTCCTTCCATACCAATCCTAGTTTTGGTGAACAGAGTTGACTGACCGTGACTCGACCAAGATGGCAAGTCATTGTACAACAACCCCATAATAAACCAACAAAACGTGCAGTTTGACACTTGCTCGGTCTTTGAGATCTTTCGATACTCCTCGGGAAAGCGGAGTGGATTCGACATGGAAATAATAGCCATGCATCTGGGAGCCATGTGGCCTTAGATTTTTTTTCGACTGTTGACCGCGAAACTGGGTCGCCTCGAATTTAGGCGCGTGGAACTGGGCCTTACCCCGGTACGAGGAAGGTTCTTATCGTCGCACCTTCTGCGTTCAGACACGTCGATATCTCTATTCATGGCGATAATCACCAAAATCAAACTTCGTGGAGCGGCTTTATACCTCGGAGGAATGTCGTCTTCGACAGGAGTCTATTTTACTTCTCTTTCTCTGAACGAGTTCGAAGAGGATTCTTTCGCTGACTGTTCAGAAGTACCGACCACATGTCCCGTAGTTGTGCCCGAATGCCGGACCAAGACCCATTCTAACCTTATTTGTCAAAACTCTTCTTGACACTTGTTTAGCCTCATTATTTTACTTTTCATCCTCTTGACGAGAAATGGCCCAAATGTGTACAATCTGGAATATCCACAACGTCGAATTGTCTCTACTTGAGTACGAAGAAAGCGGACATCCACAGCTAAGTGAAGATATACACACCCTCTTCTCCCGTTGTTTCCGCCTTCTCTCCCATCTAGAATACAGTAGGAAGATATCCAAGCAATTCGGTCAATGTGGATTTGGATTACTATCAACCACTTCTACAGACTCAACACATTCGACTTTCCCTGCAAACGATCTCAAACATCTTCTGACCAGAGCCAAGGGAAACCAAGCGATCGAGAGGGGTCGTTCTGGATTATAAATGAAAGAACGAGTTATTTTATGGACTCACAAGAACTTTGCGAGTAATCGACGTTCTACTCTTAAACCATAGTGAAATGATCAAGACAGTTCTTACTATAACCGCCGGGATGTCAATTGCATTCGCGTCTGGTCCACCTGAATTTCAAGTGTGAGTACTCAGTTATCTGTTCGATTCGGCCAATACTGAACTGAAACGCTTTGTTCTACAGAAAGAGCTTGAGTTTCACTGGGTCCGGCTGCCCATCGCAATCCACCGCCTATTTCTCAAATAGTAAGTCGTGAAATTATAGAAGATTTTGACGCTGTTAATAGTGCAACACGGTTCGACAAGATGATAACACTGCCGTTACTGTCATATTTGCCAATTTCGTAGCAGAAGCCGGCCCAAGTGTTGCAGAAACTTCCAACAACGTGGACTGTAAACTGACCTTTGGAGCTCAGTGAGTTCTCCAACCCATATGATTTTGAACTGTAGTAACTCCACATCTGAAGTGTTCCAGCCGGTTACAAGTTTGGAATCATCAGCGCTAGATATGTATGTCGTTGTCTATAATTTTCCATTCTCACCAAATTCTGAAACTCCTGAATAGAGTGGATACTATTCACTCGACGATCAGGTCACTGCAGACGTTATTACAAAATACTATTGTAAGCAAGTTCAGCCTATGTCGATTGCTTCAATCACCTTAAGTGCGAGCTAGTCCAAGGCAGCAAAGCATCCACCAAGGCCTCATATGGAGGCCCCTTTAGTGGTATGTCAATGCAACCTAAACGTCGAGGTCAGATATGTCAATACTCATTTGATATTGCTTGTACTCTTCAAGGTGGGGATTTTAAGCACACCGACAAATTCGACCTTTCTTCAACCATCCAGTCTTCCTGCGGAGGGGAGATATCCCTCAATGTTGACCAGGAGATTCAAATAAGTAATACCAGGAACCCTGATGGCTCCGGTTCTGCCACTACCGACTCCCTCGACCTGAACCTGCAGTGGCAGCAATGTTAGAACTCGAAATGTGTGGCTACCAAGAGAACAATTCCAAAGATTTATCAGGTCGAACACATGCCACGCAACTGACACTTTTTGAGGTGCTAAGGCACAATATTATGACTGACGCGTTGCGAGTGAGGACTTCGGGTATATATAACTTAGGATGAATCATTGTTAGTTACTTTTTAGTCCACCGTGGGAAATTTTCGGCATTTCCACTCTTGGAAATCTTCACAAAAAAACAACCCTACATCCTCAGTCGACCTTCGAATGATCGAACTTGAATTATCTGGCTTCAGAAAAGGCTAGGAACTGAATCAGACCTGTGCTATCAAACATAAACTCAAGATAAGCTGCTTCTCCTTAGTGAGCTCTCCAATGTTCAGTGCTACGAAGGACGCTTCTTTCCCTAATAGAGTTCCTGACATTTTCGCCGATCAGCAATCTCCGTGTCGAGAAATTAGACGACATTCATCCTCCTTCATTGAGATCAGTCATGTGGTCATAATAAGCACTGACATCGCGGAAAAGACTCAACCACAGAGTCGAACATTATTCCCACTGCTGTGGAAGGATAGGTGCATCAATGGTTCTTCCTGATTTTCGGCTTCGAAATGAGTTGGCTAAATGCACGGTCAAACCACGGCAGGTTCATGCGGCATATTTCCCTGAGCAACAAGGCTTTCCGAACACCCAATTGCAATGTCTCCTCATAAAATTAGCTCCTGTCGAGAGACATCTATTAGACAATGAAGTCATGAGACGGTTGAGGCTAAAAGTATTGTCGTCGCGCGCGTGGCCTTGTGAGTTCTCGATGTATTCATCACTACTTAAGAGACGCGAAAGCCAAGCGTCAATGAATTACTAGTTGTCTCAGGATCTCTCAACATGCAGTGGGGTTCTCTCGTTGCGCTTGCACTTGTCGCGCCATACGCCAGTGCTCTTCTTAGATTCCCTTGTTCTCAGCTCGTGACGCAGCGTTTCGATCCGTACGTGAACATCTTTGACGGTTTTGAATGCAAACGTTTGATACCTTATTTTTCAGCTTGGTTACGCCGGGCGTGGTTTCTCCTCATGTTCATCAAATCATTGGAGGAGTAAGTATTTCCTGAAATGAATGGCTCGTCCCGTACTGATGTCGCTATATAGAATGCGTACGCGTAGAACCTGTCCAAACATTCTCGATGCTGAATCGACCTAGCTTTAACATTTCAATGGACCCAAGCCTGGATCTTCCGGCACTTTCGACATGCACAACTTGCAAATTCAAAGAGGATTTCTCAAACTACTGGACTGCTGTTCTGTTCTTCAAGCATCCTAATGGCAGCTTTATCCGCGTAAGGTTAATTAATCTATACTATCCATATCATCCAACCAGTTGTACAGGTTCCCCAAATGGCGAATCAAGCCGTCGGTTCTCCTAATGGTGGCATGACGGTGTATTACATTCAACCTCAGAGTGGCGAGAAGGTAACCGCATTCAAGAAAGTAAGTTTCATATTTCGTCGAGAAGGCTATGTTTCATCTGTTGTGTCTACCAGGGTTTCCGTATGATAACTGGCGATCCAATGATACGGTCCAAGACCGTTGACAAGAACAGTTTTGCGGCTCACACTTCGACTTTCCGGTGCTGGGATGCTAATTTCTCGGGAGATGGCTCTCAATATGAGCCAGGTGCAGGTCTCGACACTATAGACCTTCCAAAAAAGAAATGCAACGGTGGTATCCGCTCTAATATTTACTTCCCTTCGTGAGTCCTGACAACTTGTAACTACATCCTTTTCTCACAAGATTTAACAAAGGTGCTGGGATGGAAAGAACCTCGATACACCGAATCACAATGTTGGTTCCAGAGTCCATTTCATTCGATTATTACTCATTTCCATTAAGGATCATGTCACTTATCCAACGGGTGCTCTAGACTCCGCTGGTAGTCTTTTCTTCGCACCAGGCAGCTGCCCCTCGACCCACCCCGTTCGATTGCCCTTGATTTTCACCGAAACAGTTTGGGATACCCGCTCGTTTAACAGTATGTGGCCGTCAGATGGTAGCCAGCCCTTTGTTTTTAGCATGGGCGACCCGTAAGTTCAAAATTGTCTCGTGGCAGTAACGAATACCTAAAAAATTCACGGCCTTAGGACTGGGTACGGACAACATGGTGATTACCTTTTCGGATGGAAAGATGACTCTCTCCAGAAGGCAATGGATACTTGCACGGATGTCGGCGGGAACCCAACGAGCTGCAGAGCCCTGACCACTCAATCGGATGCCGAGATGAATAGGTGCAACCAAGCTCCTCGGGTGAACGAAATCACAGAAGGAAAATGTAAGTAAAGCATGCCTGTGTTCATCCCCATGGGCTAAAATACGATGAAAAGATTTGAGCGCATTGCCAGGATGTAATCCCGTTCAAAATGGTCCCAACCCGGCAACAATGATTCCCTCTTGCGATGCTATTTCTACGACGGGTGGTGCCCCTGCGCCGACTGCTCCAGTGCCAATCACAACACCGGCGCCAATCCCAACTCCGAGCCCCCCAGCACCCACTCAACCACCTCCCACACCTGCCAACCCAGACGCACCGATGCAGACCCACTACGGACAATGTGGCGGGTAAATATGTCACTTTCTCTCGGAGGACACGTTTAAACTTATTTGACAATATAGCCAAGGATATAATGGCCCAACACAGTGTCAGGCGCCGTACACCTGCAAAGCGCAAAACCAATGGTACTCGCAGGTAAGATTTACTCTCAAATTAACATAATAACAGCTAAACAAAACAAAAAAGTGCACGTAAAGATGCAAGGGTACCAGACGCGAAGGTGTCAATTTCTTTATTTTACGATTTGTCAACTTCATGTAGCTGGAGACGAAATATCAAGAGTAATTTCTTTGAGATCATGCAGTATGAACTACGGTTTGAACATAATACTAGTGAAAGACAGGCGAATCTAGTACCAACGAGCCTCGCCACTGAGAGAGTACCATTTGTCAGGCGTCTATTCGTTTTAACGACACTGCTACTTTGGACGAGGTATGCTCACTTTGAAATTCAGATTGATACAGATGAGTGGCTACAAACAGGATCTTCGATAGACTTTGGAATTACAAAACAGAGCATTACGCAGGAAGAGCAAGACGTGACTGATAATGATAATGGTATCATGCAAGATTCAGGCGGAATCAATTCGAAAATACATGAAATAGAAAGTGAGGGAAGATTCGAAGGACTGTGGTTAGTTAGAAGAACTAAAGAAGGTTGAATAAAATGGCATCGAATGCAATCGCGAGAAATGAGACGAACTTAAAAGCCCTAAAGATAAGCTTGGGAATAATAAAACTATAACAACCGCACAATTTTCGGACTCCCGGAACAAATACAAATCACCGATTCCATCCATGACCATACCCACCACCACTACGTCTGGGTGGTTGGGTAGGGAGATTAGGTCCACGATAGGGACGATGATCCCAATCAACTCTCTCTCTCAAACCATCTCGGTCTCGATCTCTATCGGCAGAAGGGCCTCGAGGTATGTACTGTAGTCCTCCGCTTGTTGAAGTTGATAAGCCGGCGCCGCTTCCACTTCCCCCGCTATTATGAGCTAGAATTGATGATGTAGCGGTTGGAATAGTCGGCGAGGCAGATGGCTGAGATGGAGAAGGTCCAGGCGTTGATTTATGGAGCATCGCTTGGCGAAGAGCGCGTGGTCCAGTGGGAGGTCGATTCGCGTTTGAAGTACTGGCGGCATTTACAACATTACTGGTTGACGGTAGTGAAGAGCCGGCGCGAGTCATGGATGGGGAAGCAGGAGATGGATTGTATAAAGCTCTCGGCCCAGATGGTATCGTGATTGGTGTGTAAGGATGTCCGTTCCTAGATAAAGGTCGCGGAGCCGAAATACTTGGCCCATTGAACGAGAAATCGCGTTTGTGAGGAAGGTGGTGGATAGTACGCGCAGGAGGGGGTGGTGACGCTTCGTCAATTTCGCCATCTTCTTCCGGTTGTTGAGAAGCAACTTGAGATGATATTCTGCTCGCCAAAGGTGCTGGATCATGACTAGGAGGCGAAAGAGAACGCTCGATACCAGATACCCGTTGAAGGAGCGAAGGATATGTGTTAGATGTCGACGAATGTGGCGTACTTTGAATAGGAGTAAGTGGTAGAGGACACTCGAGAGTCTCTTCTTTGGTATCAAGGCGTTCAAGGCGACTATTGTATACCTTGGGCGCCACAGCCGCAGAGTGGTTGAGGAGAGAACGATCGGGACGAGGTGGTAGTGGCTGTTTAATAGGTTGAGCCAGAGTGGACGCAGGAGAGTGACCATTGAGAGAGTTGATGTTCGACCTCGATGGGGGTCGTCTAAATGGCATCAACGGCTTCGAAGGTAGAGGCGACGACCTTAACGGAGACGGTCTGTCGACGTCACGATCAACGTTGGTCTGCAAAGCGGGAGGTAGTCTGGTTTTCTCTGCGATGAGCTGTCTCGATGGCTCATTAGGCAAACTCGATGGGAGGGTCGCTGAGTTGATAACGACAGCCACATCTGTAGATCCTGTTTGATTACTCCCTCTAACATCTTTCATGCCTTTATGCATGACATCCTCTGACGGAGGCTTAACGCTCTCCGTCGACCCTACCTTCTCAGATTCCACTTTGTGTTCCCCGACCACTCGGTTCTCCTTCTCCGCAATCCATGCATCGCCAGAAGCTCCTCCAGATCCGTTCAACGTCGGTATCGAGAGAGCAGTGTTGATCGAGCCGACTCGTAGTTCCTCAAGGATTTGCTTCAGAGGTTTCTTCTCCATTTCTTGCTTTTCAACCTCCTTGTCTTTACTATCGTCAACCTTTTCTCTCTCCTCAAGCTCTCTTTGCTTCTTCTTTCTCAACGCGAAATCCTTCAACGACATCTTCACTTTCTGTTGGGCAGGTTCAGGTGTAGATTGCATAGATCCGTCAGCAGCGAGTGCTGAGGAAATTGGAGGAAGAGGAATGGTCGGTGACGTGGAAGGAGAAGGGCTTGGACTGGGAGATTGACGACGACGTCGTAGAGGTAGATTGTTGGTAGGATACCGTCTTCCCGGTGATCGATCGAGTTCAGGTCGACAACGTTCGGGCCGTAGTGGGAGGAGTCTCCAGATGTCGTCTCGGTCGTCTCTCAGCGATGAACGGGATCGATAACGAGCATCCGTCTCGTCAGGATCGTCGGTGTCCATCGCCTCGTGATGTGGAGAGGCAAGGCCGTTGACAGATATATCTGTCTCCTCCACCTTCGCTTGCAGCTTCTCAATACTAGCACTGGACGACCTTGTCGAGAACGCAGAACCATTTACAGCAGGAGACGGAGACCTGGAGTTCGATTTCGATGGAGCGCGAGAGTTGACTTCCTTATGCAAAGGTAGATCTTCGCCGTCAGAAGCTGGTTCATAATTGACTATTTCGTCGTCGTCATCGTCGTCGTCAACGGAAATAGGATGTGCAGAGAAGTTGGTGGGAGAAGCTACAGGCTGTGAGTTTTCGTGAGCGTCAGAAGCGTTCGCTGGAGTAGGAGATAGTGAAGCAAAGGTTGGAGAGTGTTGTGGAGGTGGCTCAGTAACAGGTGTTGGTGATTGCGAGAGTGACACCGAAGCTGCTCTTGAGCCTGGAATGGATACGGATTGAGATGTTGACGGCCCGCGTTCCTCGATCGCAGGTGGTGCCGTGGATGCCCTGGATTCAGCCAGACGTGCCTCTTCCTCATGTGTATGCGTCATCTCTACATCCTTGTCTCGATGGAGCTCATTCCCTTCCGACACTGTTGTCTCTTGCTTCGGTTCTACGACATCCATGTTTTGTTCCTCTTCTCTCTCGTCCTCGAGCTGGTGGTGTACCATGGCCTCCTCCAACCGGTTGTCTTGCTCCCTAGTGTTTGCCGAATCTTCATCCATCGCAGAGGGAACTACAGCGTTCACCTCATGAACAGGATCCACCGCTGGATAGTTCCCATCAGAGGACACAGCTTCGATCTTCGAGGGACTAGACGACGGTGAACACGGGATAACACTATTCTGTACGTCGTCCGCCACGTCCTTTAGCTGCATTGACGTTGAAGTCAGATTGTGTACATTCTCCAACGGAGATCGTAAAGTGTGAACGGGTTGAACCAGAGGCGAATTTTGACGAGGTCGAAGTTGAACCCCAAGAGCAGGCGATAACAATGATAAGCTCGCAAAGCCTGTCAGCGGACTTGAAGTCGACGCAACTGAGGTAAGAACGGAGGCATATGTGGGAGGCGGTGGCGAAGAAAGCCGGTTCGTGGTTGATTGAGGAAGACTGCCCAATTTTGATGCGTCAGCAGGTGGAAGTGAGGCTGGTGTTGGTGATGAAGGCGACAATGAGGGCGAAGTGAGTTTTGGAGGAGTAACGCCGTCATCTACAGCAACTGGTTGGTCCAGAAGCGATGGAGATGGCGACTGTTCCCGGTGATCTTGCGCCTGAGGAATGTCAGGCGTTTGTTGATCAAAGTTTGGCGAAGCCATTGACGCCGAAGCTGAGGTAGACGAAATCGTCGTCGGATCCAACGACGCTGGTATGGGCGGTGGTGGCATTAGACGATGTTCGGGAAGATCTGAAGATGATACAAGTGTTAGATCGAGAATCGCCTGTCGAATTTGGTGGAAATTCGTACCTGAAGTCATGCTTCTACCTGAGTCTAATTCTCTCTCCTGTTCCGCACCTTTTTCTATCGGCTCCTCAATCTCTACAACGGCTCTCCTAGCTTCTACCGTACGATGCATCCACCGCTTCCTCATCTTCGGTGGCATCCGCGCTTCGACCTCGTGTGTGGTGTCACCAATTCTTGCGCCATCTGGCGGATCAGGGGGTCTAGGTTCGGAAGTCGCTCGTATTCGTTCTCGCTGCGAAGACGTGGAAATAATAGGCGAAGGACCGAGTAAATTGGGTGTTTCTGTGGTTGAGAAGGTGGAATGAGAGTCTAGAGATAGGTACGAATGGTTAAAACGTATTAGAGCTCCAATGAAAAAGGCATACCATGTTGCGGTATGGGATAGATTCGTCCACTGGTACCATCCAGCATCTCGAAATCGACGACGCCCTCAACAGCTCGTTCTTTACCTTTCCAACTTGACCTTGAAGTCGGTGTCGGAGTTGGCGAAGGAGGTGCAAGAACGAAACTTGGCGGAGGTGGTGGTAAATCTTTCTCTCGACCAATAAGTACAACCCCTCGTCCTTTGTGCTTCGATGACGACGACGATGGACCTGGCGACGATGTTGAACGCTCGTCAAGTTCCATTTCCATCCCTCCCATTCCGCCACTGCCAGGTAGTCTCTCTTTCGTTCTAAACCCCCTCTTCCTCCCTACCAGCGGCCCCATATCCACCAGGATCTCCTCGTCTGTATCGTTCGGATCGACTGGAGTTTCTGGATGTCTTCTCGATAGTGACGAGCTTCCGCCAATATCTTTCCTATCAACGAAGGCCGCCATCTGGGTAAGGGCACAATCCCTCGCTCGAGCGCCACATGCACATGTAGTAAAGGTTGAGGAAAGAGCGTGGAGGATGTTCGAGTATTGGTTCTTGAAGTGTTGAACTTGAAGAGGGCTGGATGACGAAGGAATGCTAGGGGTTGGTAAACGACGATAATAAGAGAGAAATGAATGAGAAACTTACGGGAACGTGTAAGGTGCTTGGAGAAGAGCGGGAAGATTATGTACGGCGTTGCCGTCGTCCCATTCCCAACCTAGTACGATCTCTTCATTAGCCTTGAGGTCTCTGAGAGCAAAGACTCCAAAGCCAAGCGAATTCTCGTCGTCCGATGGTTTGTCGCACATAACAGGTCTAAGAGCTGCATTTGGTCTACAACCCCACCTCACGAATCTACCCTGATTCCCGACCAACCGAGCATCAAGGGCCACATCCAACGGCGGTCCCAGGAGGTGAACATATGGCTTCGGCATGCCTAGATGGGCGTATGCGTTAAGCGGGTCGGATAAGTATGCCGAGCTCGGTGTGACACATGAGCGGAATGGGGTGATGAGAGTTTGAGAAGGAATGGGCTGCGTTGTATGCAGGGCAAATGAGGGTGGTAGAACATGAGGATTTAGGTTATGCGATAAAAAAGGATTTAAAGTCGTTTGAAGAGGGATTGGTTTGATGGAAATGGGCGGCGTCAATGTGAGGGTCGTTGAGGGGACGACGGCGGGCGTACTACCCAGGGCAGTAATTCCCCTCCAGTTCGCAGCTTGCTGCCGTAGTTTTGAGCGTGTATCGTCGCTCGGGATGATATCCTCGGCAATATGTACATATGATTCCTTCCAAGGTTCGTTATCGATGTCGATGTGCTCATCTTCGGCGTTGCCATTGGTCGTTGTCGTCGGTGTACAGGTGTTGTTGGGCGTAGTCGGTGGGGGTTGCATTATCGAAGGCCGCCGCTTCTTCTTGCCCGTTCCTGAAGTGGTCGTTTCAATCGCAGCAGGCGCAGTAGCGCCAGCCGTCGTCCCTCGCCTTCCTCGTCTCTCCAAACCCGGACTACTCTTCCGCCTTCCTCCTCCTGTCGAAGCCGCATCCGCAAGTTTCAAC
Organism: Crepidotus variabilis; assembly: GCA_015657495.1. Taxonomy (NCBI): domain Eukaryota; kingdom Fungi; phylum Basidiomycota; class Agaricomycetes; order Agaricales; family Crepidotaceae; genus Crepidotus; species Crepidotus variabilis. Next base: position 41,063 of record MU157967.1, read on the forward strand.
TTGTCCCTCTGCAATCGCACCGCCCTCTCCTTCTCTGCTGGCGGTCGTGGTTTACATGCCCAACATAGAAACTTCTCCGGGACTGCCCCCTGTGCAATCCCAAAGCACGCCGAGTGACACCACTTGGAACAAACATCACAAGCGATACTGAACCCATCATCCACAGCGAATCCACAGATACAGTCGACGGCCTCCGTCGAAGTATCAGTCGTGGTCGGTTCTGTCCCCTTCTTTAGCTCGTTTAATCTCGACGGTGGAGATAGAGGTGTGGGTAGGGCTGGTTGATACGTGTGAGGCGTATAGAACTGAGCAGATGGTGAATCTGACTCTGAATGTTTGCGTTTCTGAGGAATTATGGGGAGAGTTGTCGTCAGAATCGAGTTTAATGTTGCGGAGGATGTTGCCTGGAAAGTGTGGCCCATAGAAAGGAGGCTCAACGCCGCCTCTTCAGCTTCCATATCATCACAACGCAAAAGTCGTCGAGGAACAGTTTCAGGAAGGCCTTGACAAACAATTGCAAATCTCATCACTAAGCGAATCACGCTTTCTTACAGACTCTTTTGTCTCAGTCTTCCATCTCGCAGCCGCATCAGCATTCTTTACCGTACTGCGGCGCAGTTATTTTGGAACCATAACATCCCTATGATCTAGTATGCTTTCTTCCAGCTCTAGATATCTTCAGACCGCCGTTTGGCTCATCGTGGTGAGATTTAGGCCAATTCATGACAATACTGGTGCAGCGTCCAAGCTGATCTTCGCCTTCGAATATCTATCGAAACATAGATTGTTTCGACTTGTGGTATACCTTTCTCTCCCTAGTTTTCCAACAATGAACTTTTTGTAGGATTCGAATAAGTTCTAACACGCGATCCACGAAAATAAATACGATAACTCGGTCTTCCTTGCTTTATCCTACTCTCAAATACTTCGAGGACGGTCACTTAGTCTCGCGTTACAGTCATTTCCCTTTACCTTTACCCCGTCTATTCATCGATAGTAACTGCCAATCGAAACATCTATTTATTGTTTCCGCAAGGGTTAAGCCATTCGGTTTCTTATTTCCGTTCTAGATGCAGACAACGAATTTCACTTTGAGATTACTTGGTAAATACAACAAAACTGAGAGCTTGGCATATAGTACAACAAGATAGATAAACACTTTACAGAGTCTTACATGTTTCAGGAAACGAGTCCAGTTTTCGAAGCAGAAAAAAATGAAATCATTACCGAGATACTTGTCATTTCCTGAGGTTTCGCTTCAGCATTTCGTAGCAACCCACGGCAGCTCTAAATATGATAATTAACGGACCAAATCTCCGATAGCACTCAGCGAACTTACGAAGGATCTTCACATTTTCAAGAGTCGAGAGAACTGCGCCGTCATGTCGATAAAGTAATTGTTCACCTGGCCAACCTCGGCCAAACCGCAACAGCGGCTTTCGAGGTGTTGCACGAACCCTGAAATAAGCTTGAATGTCCTCTTACACTTCGGACATCTAAACTCGTCGTCATCGTGTGCAGGCGAATTGAGATGTCCGTTAAGCGCCGATAGTGTTCGGAAAGTTTTGGGACAGAGATAACACTTGTACGCTGTCCCGTCGAAAGACGCCGCGCTGGCAATGTATGTACGCACAGTTGGAGGGCTCAAAGTTCCTGTGATGCGTTTGATAGAGAGATTGGGGATGATGTTCATCGCATGGACCGCCGAAGTAACATGGTGCCGCGTAATAATCTTGTGATATCCGGATTCGAGATGCAAAGCGACCGCAGATGGACTTTTGTACTTTCGGTTACAGAACGGGCATTTGAAATTACGGCCATCGTGGATCGGGGAGGCTTGATGCTATGTGAGAAGTATTAGATCTGGCCAAAGATCGATGATGAACAAGGCAACCCACTTGCTTTAAAGCACTGTGTGATTTGAAGTCGCGAGAACAGTCACTGCACTCATGGTGTTTCGAGGCTTTGACGATACCGGACTTTTGTTTAATGCCACTCGATTTACGAGCAGCTGACGGATTTCTGCCAGCATGACGAGGAGATCTCAAGTGCTGAATACAATCAATTTAATTAGTGCTTGTATGAATCATGCATTAGAGAACAAACCGATCCTAGAGCGAGCTGCGAAGTAAACGAGACATCACAAGACTTACAAACGAAGCGGTTGGCTTGATTCTTTGCGTTAGCACGAGACATTAGAGTAAGATAACTGGGAAAGGTCTCGGTACAAGAAATGCAGAAAGGTACAACCGGCACTGTGATGGAGGGAAGCAAAGAGTAAATCGTGCGATTCTTGGTCTCTTATCGCCCAATGGCCCGTGCACTGACTTGTGACGGCGAATTCCGCCAGAATCGAAGCTTTAGTGTCAAAACACCAATCCAAGTAGACGTGCTCACAATTCCAGCCCAACCTACACGTATACCCCGCTTCCAACTATTCCGAGCCAATCGCGCCTCAGACTCAGAAGTCCCCAACGTGTTTTCCATTAGTTCAGTTTCATCTGACTGTATCATTGATGCAAGAGATATATGAGGTTTTGTATATCGGTGGACTACAAGCCTAGGACTCAGGAGCGGAAAAGGCAAGGAGTAGAATGTTGTTGTAATTGGTTGTGGTTATCATTGGTCGTTGGTCATCGGCGATGTAGAGTGTTGCAGTAACGGTAGCCGTCGAATTGGGTTGAAGAGATTTTTAGGGGAGATAAGATCTCCTTCGAGATTGCAAACCCGCTGCTCGATTCCGAATTGAATCGATGGGAGGCTTCCTGCACTAATAAGAAATTTTTCTCTTCTTTAATTAAAGCCCATAGGTGTGAACTGATGACTTTAAGTCTGGATAATCTATGTGATAATCTAGTATTGAAGCGCGTCTTGAGCCTCATCCAACTTGGAGTTAAATCCTCCTCGTAAACAGAACGGTGTCTTCAGTGAGATCGACCTCTTCCTAATAGATGAAACTGGTGACGAAGTTTCTTTTCGCTCAATGGGAGATTTAGCTCCATACGTGGCCAATGTAAAATTGGCTTCTCTGCTTGTCTGAATTATCGTGGCTTTAGAAGGATGAAAAAGCGATAACACTTGCCTCTCCGAGATCGCTTTGCAATTTGCGAAACAATCCAGATATACGCCGTCCATGTGCCTGTGGCCATGCTCAACACTGCGATGAGTACTGAAACACATAGAGGCCTATAGTAATTAAACGGCGGTTTCACCCTGAAGCCGGACGATCGATCGTACAGCCATCAAAAATGTACGATTTTTGGCGCTGTTACATAAGCATAGAATATAAATCGTACATTCTTTTGAATTATAGGGTATTTTTTTTT
>MU157968.1:19531-29673 GCA_015657495.1 Crepidotus variabilis
AGCATTTTTTGAAACCAGATATCTGTTTTATTTTGCCAATAATTGGCTGAGTTTTCAAGATAGACACTTTATTCAAGTACTAAATATTCTGGAGCTTTTGTATAAATTTCCTTTTTTGGTAATAATGTCACACACACTCCTAATATATGTCTATTCCAAATGCAACATTTTTATATTTTTGGAAGTGTAACATGTCACAAAATATCATCACATAATTGCACAGCTCAAATCAAATAGATTTTCTTTTTTTGGAATTGTAATCTGTGTGACATGTCACACTTATATTATCATTCAATTTGACATTATTTATCAATCACATCTGGCTTTAGATCACCTGATTTGCATACCAAATGAATATTTTACACCTTTTTTTTGTATTTATCTATATATAGAAGGACTTTGCTGCAGTGTCGAGCAATAGTACTAAAATTCCTAAAGTGTTGCATCAGTTTTTGAAAAGTGGATCATGTCCAGTACCTATGTCCAGTGAACAATACCACTGGACAATATCACTGGACATTGTAGGTACTGTTAAGGGGATGTCCAGTAGTTGTCCAGTAGTTGTCCAGTGGATGTCCGGCGGACATTTTGTAGTCTTTTAATTATTTGTAGTCAATTTACTAAAATCCAGTGGATGTCCACTGGACATCCAGCGGATCCGCCGGATCCGGCGGACATACGTGGTGGACAGTAAAGTACAGCAAGCTATCAACAATGTCCGACTCTTCTGTTTTCCCGCACCACTTGCTCGGGGCGGTATCAAACACAACGCTTCCAGACCGGAAACCACCCCTTTGTTCAGTTTTTAGATTAGCACACCGATCTCATCAGTTGTTGGTGGCTGAACAACTCCGGAATACGTAAGATCGGCTACCAATAGATACCCGCCAAGGGGCCCCAGCTGGGGGAAGTTGCCGCCGGTGAAATAGAGGTAGGCTTCTTGGAAACTGAGAGTCGACTTCTGCAAAAGCATTTGGCTCCAAGAACCCTTTTGGAGGAATTTCCAATATTTATGGGCAAGTTCCACTTTGCGAGAAGGATTGTGAGGGCCGTACGCAGATCCATTGCAAAAGTATTTCTTGCCATCTTCAACTGCTTCACCACCCGTTGCCAAGATTGCCTCACAAACCTGGTCGAAATGTGCAGCTGAGCGAAATTGCATTGTGTGGTTCTGAGCAAACTTGGTCCCAAATGTAATTGCACGCCAAACTACAGCACTAAAGATGCCTTCGGTCGTTCGGATGACATGGGGTTGAAATGGTCCCTGGTGTCCGCGTAGATGAAGTCGGGATGGTGCAAGCTCGCAAAATGGTAGAAGTTTATTTGGGAATCGGGAAAAAGCTTTCTGTAGCTTGGGGAAATGGTAAGGTGTCGGTGACGAGTCAAGAAAACGTAAAGAATCCTCGATGAATAGGCGAAATTTATCAGTCTGGCCATCTACCTTATCTTGCAATTGGGCAGGTAGGTGGCCGGAAAATGCGCTTTGCTCGTTGATGGAGGATAAAGAAAGCCGGCCATTGAAGTAGTCTTCGATAATCTTGGCAATTTTTGCGGCGGAGCTCCGTTCCGGGGAGGTAGTATCATAAAGTGGATGATTCTTGATAGCGGCTGTGAGAGGTTCAAGGAAACAAATAGAATCACGAGGAGGCGATTTCGACTGAAAAAACGGCCGTGTAATAGATTGATAAACCTGCCAACACTGATTCAAGAAAAGGAACTCCGTGCCGAACGTATGGATAGTGGCGTGAATAAACTGCGCTTGGAGAGAGACTTTGTCATCTTGCGAAAAGCCCAGCCAGTGCCGGAGGATATCGACAATGGTAGCAACAATCCTGTCTTGCACTGTAAATCGATGCCAAAATGTTCAGCAATGTAAGTCTGGGGTGACCTGCGAAGGCTGTAGTTCTCCTTCACAGTGGACACCAACAAAGTTAACCACAAGCTTGATTGCATCTGAGATGGGTTGTGAAGTATCTTCAAACATTGGTCGGCGATGTAGACATCAAGCCAGAACCAAGTTAAATAGTTCACCGTCATGACACCTGCATGCTGCTTTCGTAGTGTCAACGAGGTATGCCGTTCACAGGCTTCAAACTGTTGCATTGCGTTGAGCCCATGAAAGATGACCGTCAAGGAATTTTCGGAGAGAGGATCAAGCCAAATAGCGTTTTGAAGGTCAATGACACTGTTGGAGTGGATAAGCAGTGGTGTGGTGGTTCGTTCCGCGCCGATGGCTTGATAGATAGATTCTTCAACTTCAGTAAGTTCTATTTCAATGCTCTCTTGGGTGAGACATTTTAAGAAAGGGAATTCTATCCTGACGGTCAGGACTAAATACATCAAACCAACCAGATCACCCACCGAGAGTATTGAGTCCAGAACCCAGGCGGCTGGAGATATTCGTTGAGTCAGACGGTGGCTTGTGCCAAGTGATGGCTGGTTGAAAAGAGAAGCAAGTTTCTGTCAAATGTTCCAGTGTTGACAGGCGAATTTCTTTGCCTTTCTTTTGTCAAGACTGTCGTTGCAATGTTGATGTGCTTGCAGTGGTTGTGCGTGTAGTTTGGTTGATGATTTTGTCAACGATGGAAACATTAGGCCATTGGACAATGCCTATCACCAGATAAATTGTATCAGGTAAATTTAACTTTGATAAAATGAGCCTAACAAACTTTCTATTGACCCTTCAATGTCCTGCGGGAAAAAATCAACTCTTTGACGTTTTTTTGAGGCTGTTAGACGATGTGAGTGATCATGCGCAGTGACTGATATGAAGAGATCTTACTGCTACCATCGGTATTTGATTTCCGTTTCTGTGCTTTTTTTGTACCTAGTTTTGATGTTAGTTGATTGAATTACAAAAAAGGAGTACCGACTTACCAGCAGGTCGGCCACCTTGGCCATCATGCGGCTCAATTTCTTCTTTTCCATCACTATTCAAGTCAAAACCGGTCCGTATTACACCACCATTATCATCCTCATCGAGAGGTGCTACACCGTTTGTAAGGGCGACCTTAGGACGGAGTCCTATGAGAGACCGGAAGTCTAAGGGAGATCCAAAGATGTCAATAAACTATCTAGCAGATACAAGGAACTAATCACCTAAGGGAGATCCAAAGAGAATCGGATGGATATCCCTTAAGGTGAGCTACTGACTATATACTCTATGGACAATGTGACATGAGGCCATGTCGTGTCAGTGCTAAGCGAGGTGACCCTTAGGCCACGTGCCGAGAACAATGGGAGGGGTCCGAGGGGTCCGAGAGGGTTCCAAGGGATGACCGAGTGTTCCGAGGCGTTGGAAGGTCGGTTGGTAGCTCGGAAGGCTCGGAAGGGAGTCGGACGACTCGGTCACGTGCCAATGTGGAACGGAGTCAGTGGATGCCGAGGGCATTCCCTGACACCGTTGGCCTTGCATACAGCGTAAGGGATGTGTCCACCAACAAAGACGCAATATTTCTCCCATTTCGCTTTAAGCACTTGGCGATAAGGCTCTTGACTGACTAGACTATCAGCCACAACCCCGTTACTTTTGCCATCACCTTCTGAACCCGCCACAGCATCATCAATTTCCATTATATCGTTGAGAGTCTCCATACAATTTGACAAGAGATGAGCCGATGATGCACCTGCTTGGGCTTCAATAGCTGAAGCCTTGCAATGTCCAGGGCCTGCCTCCCACTTTTCCACCCGTTCTTGTACTCCATTTTGATCCAGCGCAGAGAAAGATTGTAAAAATTTGTCCATGTCAATTTGCGTCTGATACTTTGGTGGTAATTGGGCAATCATATAGAGGCAGAACGAGTATAAGGCTCTTGAGACGAATTGAAGCTGCCTCTTCTGAGTAGTGATAATGTGACCATCCTCCAAGTAAGCTGCATGAGCACACCATCCTTGATCTTCGTGATGTGGAGCCCTGCAGCAATTGATATATAAACCAACAACGGATAATTGATAAAGTAACTTACTCAGCTCTTGTCATTTCGGGTGGAATAAAGAAAGGTTGATGATTTGGGAGTGCTTCCAGTAGATACCGCTGATTTCCTGCTGTCTGGCCGTTCGGGGGATACATGACAATGACAAATCGATAAGCCCACTCTAATAGAGTAGGGTCGTAGTCTAGCGGTGCAATAGGGGCCGTTCCGCCATGTGTTCGTAGGCCAGAGAAAGTTATGGAGGCAAAGTTGTCTAATATGAAGAACACCCCAGGCACCAAGATAAAGAATTGTCCAGGATCGAAGCTATCAGGAAGGTCTGAGATTGCAATCATGTTGGTATAATAACCTGGGGCATCTTTCGCATCACAATGTTCGCCTCCAAAGTCTCCCATAGCTTCTTGTAATGTTGCATCTTTAAGACATATGTAAGTGCGCAGTATAATAAATACTGATAGGAGGTACGCTACCGGAATTGGCGCAATGTTGACCTGGGCTGCAGTAAATGCGACATTATCTTCGGACCCCAGTCCGGGGGTGTTGATTAGCTCCGCGTTTATTCTGATGTGTTGGAAGATTGTTGGAGGTCCCGATTTTAGCGCTTTCATAGCGCAGGGAGATGTTGCCTGGAGGTAAAAGAATATGTACTGTAAATATTGAGCCATGGCAATGATAAGGGGGATTGACCTTCAGCAACGCTGTACACATAGATATAGCTTCCTCGTCTACACATCCAGTAGCCTTCCCATTGGCACAAGGAGCTTGAATCTGTGTTGGACCTTCAAACGAGTTGCCCACCGAGTAACAATGTGTGTCTGGTTTGACTGGATTTGCTTATTTGTTGCATTCAAATGCGGTCCCTCTGGAAAGCTGTTCGCTAACAACCTGAGGTAGATTACAAGTACGTTTCAGACGTGGCCCGAGGCATGCATCTCTTGCGCATATAATAGCATGTTTCTCTGTATCGGTAAAGAGGCCCCTACATACAGGGATCGTTGTCAGTTTATCGTACGACTGCCACATGATTCTTCAACACATACCTTCCGTTTCCCCAAGCAACTGCAACATCATCTAGACCATCAGGTCAGCCATTCAGCCCTCGCACAAAGATGATATCATTCTCTTCCATATGTAAGAAGCCTAAAGAGAAGTATCAGAACAATATTATACAAATTACTACAGACAAGCACATTACCTGCATTTATAGTGTCCTGGTGAGAACCGTGAGGAATCTTTAGACGATTCTCAAGGTCTAATGTTCTCCTAAGCCCCGCTTTGGATAAATCTTGAATATAGAAATAAACTTTACGGTGCCGACGCTGAAAGGGATGTTTGAGGGCGAGGTAGATGTCAGGTAAAGCCTTGTCGCAATTGGCATTCAACTGAACTAAAGAATTGCCTGGCCTAATTGGAATAGGCCGTGACTGAGTAGGCATGTCTCTAGGAGCGAACGAATAAAAGCAAAAGGGAAGTTAGAGAAGGTGGGCAATAGGAAGCAATCGATCAACAAGTTGGTCCATCCCCATAATTTGGTGCCTAGATTGAACTTGAAATGGAAGGTGGAGGATTGTTTCAATTGAACCGTGAGGCTACATTCCAACTACTCCTATCTTTACGCCATATCCTGTGCACTTCCAAATCCAATATCTTGGAATTATCTCCGTTTTACTTTGGTGAGTCAGGTTGGTTTTGAATTGAGGATGATTGTATCAAGCGTCCCGTTGCAAGGTCAATAAGAGTGGGTTGAGCTGGTAAGTCATCGGAGTCAATGTGAGGTTGACCCAACACTGAGAAGTTTTGTTGTCATGCAGAGTGGACGAATACAAAAGGGTAATTGTTACTTACCCGACCATGCAAATTGCGCATCGACCTGGTTATCTACTTGTTTTTGGGTAGCTTGCTGTGGCTGTGGCTGAACCACGGATGGTTTCCCTTGTACTATATCAGCTGTAGGAGCTAGCATATCAGCCACATGCTATTGAAGCTGTTTCAGAAATGTACCGTAGGACATGGCAAAAGTCAAATGATAAGAGAGTAAAGCACATTCGCAAGGATAAATAAATGCGGGAGTAATGGAGTTTGAGATAGGGGTTAAGCAGGTAAAGTCCATTGAATAAGAAAGATCCGTGACCAAGCAAGAACCCAACCCCTTCAAAGTACGAAGGATCTTTAAACATGCACAAAACAAATCCTTTCTTTCTTTCTTTCTGTTTCGTTCATTACTTGCTTTCATTCTTGTTCTTGCAAAAGGAGTTTTGATGACAACTACTCAGCGAAAGGCCAACAGAATCTAATTGCCTTGCTTTTCCTACAGTTTAACAGGTGTGCATTCAAGGTATACCATTTCCCCTTCAAATTGCCATGTAATTGGGAGGAGACCTCGAGAGTATGCATTGTTCTCCTTTTGATATGACCATTTCCCTCTCGTTGTATCGGTCATGATTTCTATGAGTTGCAATGGCGTCACTTGCTTTCGATTTTGCCTAGTCCTATGCAAACCACAGAACAAAGTGCGTCATTGTGGTCATGAGACCTATGGCTATGAGACATATCCCCGACCAGTGTCTGCTTAGTCTGCAGATATGACCCAATGTATAAATTAGCTATGGGTAGAGCGATAGAAAGAGATGCATACACTGTGTCTCATTTATTTATATTCGGATGAACTTGTCAGATGAGTTGAGTTGTTGTCTCTCCTGGGCGGCTGGAGGAATTTGGGCCGGCCGCGATTGTTCCCGCCACTGGTACTCTCAGCAGACCAGCCCTTCAAGCTTCAAAACTTCAAGTCCCGTCTCTCCTTCTCCACTTGTCTAAACACAGCCCTCCGCGCTCGACTACTTGATCCTCTGTCTGTTCACGGAGTATATCGCCTTTGTTACCTTGCTCAATTGATTCGAGTGTCATGTTGGGCCGATGTTCATATTGGAGAGAGAAGGGATCTGCACTCTCAACAAACAAGCAAGAGCAACCAAGATAGGAGGTTTGCACTGTGGGTTGGGTTGCATTTCGAAATTCAAATTGGTTTGGAGGATGATGGCCTGGCGGAGATGGCAGTGGCGGTGGTAAAATCTCAATAACGTGTTGACGTCTTAAACATCAACCGTGAACTTCGGTGAGTTGCGCCAATCCAGATGAATGCTCAATTAGGCATTCGGTGTCTTCACTCTCTCAACAGGCCAACCCAGGCAAGTGAGTGAGAAGGAGGATTATGAGAATCCGAGTTGTTGCGGAGGTTTGCGTTGCACCGCAGCGTATTGTACTTCAAGTCAATTCGTGGATACTGGATAGCGCAGGATGATGATGCCAAAACCTTGTCCACACCGCTAAGTACCGATAAACTCTCCTAGTATTGCTCCCCCTTGACTTGCTCGCCTTGACAGGTTATCCCAACCCATTCCTTTGATGTCACTCAGCTCGACTATCCTCCTCTCGTTCAAAGACCAATGCTCGACCTATGTTGCAAGGAGGCCCCGTTTAATGGTTTGCAATATTGTTGGGTCGTATTGGCAGATGGGACCTTGGTATTGAAAGAGTTGAACTCGCAGTCGTAGACAGGTTGTCGATAAACATCAACAAACAACCTCTCATGGTCTAAGCATATCGGCCATCCACGTCGTTGGTTCCCAATGCCACCTTCCCTACAATAGTTGTTTTGAGGTTGGTTCTCTCGACATTTCATTTGATGATGCCGAGGGAGAAACTCCGTCGCTAGATGGCAAACTTGATAAGACATCTGGTTCGGTATGCTTGCTGTCGAAAGGGCTTTGACTGCGCGTTGTTGAAGCCCTCCGATTGGAGCTGGCCCGAGGGGAGTGCACAAATTGGCCGTCTTCTTTGGGTAGGTAACAAAAGCTTCGGGTAGCAAGACTGAGAGTCAGTGGGTATGGGCTGGCGCAAATCGATGGCCTTGATGTTTGGGTGAGAGTCCCTTTTACAACGCGCCAGACAAATCACATTGTGACTGAATGAATCTGATAGCTTGAGCACCGTTTTCTCTACCCCTGGACCAAAGGTCTTGACTTAGCGTGTCATCCAATTGGCCGCCCTGTCAACAAGCACAAAGTGAAGAAACCGCAGAGGTTTGTCAAGGATTGCTCGTGTATTTTCTAGAAATGGGAGGTAACTAAACATTGGTTAACTTATGCCAAAATAGCATCAAAAATCAATAATGTTTCACTCACCAGGTGGGTAATAGAGATAAATGTCCTTAACGTTGAGGAAGGTACTCAGTCTCTGCAAGACTGCTGTATCAGTAGGCAAACAATCACTTAACAAGGAGCGTGCTTACCAGTTGACCATAAGGAAGAGTTTTGTCGATGTCATATCTCCAAATTTCATAATTCTTCGAAATGTTGATGGGCACGATGGCCCTAGACTCTGTTCCCTCAGCAATAATTTTCTATCACAGCCAAGGTTAAATCAACTAGCCCTTCAACGCCTACCGCAACTGAACCGGTTCTTCCGCTGGGTTCGTTTGCAAAAGCCAAGCAGTAGCATCGAAGGTTCGCTTACTCGCAGAGAAGCCGTTCTTGCCTTCAGACAGATATCGTTGGGGCTGGAGGTGTATTCCGCGAGGTGAAGATGGAAAAATTTACTGGGGCGGGCGAAGAGAAGTATCGTCCAGTTATAGGCAGTGCCAACGCTGAAAACTCAAGGCTACGTTTCAGAGAGGGAATTTCAAGGTTTGGAAATGCGAGGATGCGCAGGAGGGCAGGGAACCACTCAGACACGCCGTCAAATATCTCAAACGAGCTACCCAGGTGGCTCACAGTCAATCTACTCCCTACTTGCTACTGGAGAGGTAACATTGGGCGATAGCGAGTTCCAAGCAATTCTTGAAGATTGGGAGGCTGTCAGGTGTTGTTGTCGATGTTTCCGACGAGGAAGATAAGCCAAAATACGGTAAGGAATCGGTTAAACAAAGTGGGTGGGCGGCTTCAATGATTTATTCATAGGTAAGTTCCAAAAAAAAGACCGTATTGAGATAGTTGACCAAGCTGTTTGGTACAGATACACATACAGCTAAGCCCGGCTATTGCAAGCGGTGGGAGGAAGCAAGAAGGTGAGTTGAAAATAAAATCGTGGGATGTGACTGTGAGTCGGCCCGCTCTGTCCGCTCTCACAAACGCGGCTGTGATTCAACTTGAACAAGTTGCTTTTCTCCCGCTACCAATCTTGGTACCAAGCTCTGAGTGTATCCGTACCACAGAGCTTGGCCATCATTGGCTAGCGCGATTTAACTCTCTATACTTATCCTGGCACACAACATAGAAGTTTGCCGAGATCTGATTATACTCCCACCTTGAAAAGCTGGGCGATAACGCCAACGCTGTTCCGTTCTTTGAACACTCAATACAGTGTGCTCGAATTCAGGTATGTTTCTATGTAAATATAAATCTCTTAGCTCAAGCTGACACATTGCGTTTAGACTACACTCTTTTTGAAACTTATACTTTAATACACCATCCGAAATGGATAATGTTTGTCTACTCTAGTTTTGACTCATGATGACGGCTTTGCTGATACCATTCACTACTCTAGACACATGCGCCGTTTATCATGACGTCCGATTTGTACCTAAACAAGCTGAAAGGCTCCGGGTATGTGATGATTCTCGGTCGTTTGCTGGCGTAGAACTCACTTTTACTCTGTTTGCAGCAAAATGGATCGATCGCGAGGAAGAATACAAGTTATAAACGGAGTCGTCTACTATTCACCGAACTCATCGAGAGATGTTGAGGTTCCTGCAGCTGTTGACAAGAATAAAACACCATTTATACTTCCCACTGTCCGCGGTAAACGGAATTTGTGGAATCTCACGATTTTGGATTTCCCAAACCTCAGCCTTACTACAAGGCTATGGCAAAATGTATTCAAATAAGCCAAACTTGGTTCACAGTATGGGAGCACTTCTCTCTTATTCAATTGCCTGCGCTGAAACACGCCAGTCTCAGTCTCAGACACATCATTCATTCAAACGACATTCTTGGATGCAGTTCTTGGCCTCTAATCGTAAAACCATTGACTTCCGCCCCTGGATCGACCAACTAGGAGCATCCGCAGTTACATCCTTCCGCAATATTGAACGAGTCGGTACCTTTGTCGACATCGACGAAGTAGTCCATGCCTATCCATCTTCACTTAAGAAAGATGCTGTTGCGTTCTGTTGCGCGCACAGTCACTCTCTCAGATACTCACCCACTCAGAGCT